>JAAGKR010003030.1:54044-81281 GCA_011419295.1 Clarias macrocephalus
AGTCATTATAAATAACAAGTCTTTCAAGATAAAGAGTGGGGTTTCTTTAAACTGTTTAGTGGCTTGCTTGCTGTATCGATATTCGTGCACTCTGCTGTAATGTAAGTAAACAGCTTTGACTTAATTTAAATCCTTAATTTACATTCACAGCTGGTCCTTTAAATTATCATGCCATAATTAAGCAACATCACACAAGCAGGAGTATTGGCAAAGCTGTAATTCAGCTGTAGGGATGAGGCTGCAGGTAATCTCAGCCATGCCAATATCAAGTACAACATCACAATTGCGATTTTGTTTTTATACAGCAGTTACGAAATTACCATTAAGTAATTGATATTTTGGACATAGTGTCCAGAAAATGTGTTTATTTTGGTTCAGTGAATAGAAGCCACTGACAGCCTTTGCTCATTGACGCATCAAGTGAAATGCATCGCTTTCACTTTTCTTCCATTTTCACCTTTGAACATTTGACGAGCTTTCATTTTTGAAAGTCATACATTTTATTCAAGTCCAATAATGTGTTAAATGTCCAATAATCGTGTTTCCAACTATACTATAGTAACTGTTTCAGTGGAACTATGGCTTGAATTTAAATTGTACATGGCAAACACAGAGAAGCAAAGTAATGGAAATGTGGTTAAACTAAATATACTGTAAGCAATTCTCCTGCTTATCCAGACATTTTGATTAAATTTAATGTTATTGATCGGGCACTTTTAACAATGGACATTGTCACAAAGCAGTTTTACAGGAATGAAAATGATGAAATAAATAGATGGTGGAAAGTAAAACCCCCCTAGTGAGGAATAAACCTTGGGAGGAACCAGTCTCAAAAGGGAACCCATCTGCATTTGGGTGATACTGTATGACCATAGAGACTTGGAACACTTGTGAGATTTGAGACAAAACTGTAATTATATGACATTGTCGCTTATAATTTGGATCAAATGCAGTCCAAAGCCATCTGGGTTCTAAGTGGAATCACCCTCAGCAATCGCATGTATCTTTAAGCAAACCATATGGAGCCATCTTCAGTCTCAGCAGTGAGTGCTCTCCATGTGAGGAGAAATCCAACCATAAGTGGGCACCAGGACGGATCAGGCAGGTCCAGACAGTGAAAGAGGTCAGGATAACTGGTAACTCAGGGGTGCCATATGTAGTCTGAGAGAGAGCACTGTACAATGCCCAATTTTCTTTTTAGACAACCAATGCACCAGTCCTCAGACAGAAAAAACGGTTTCATGGTGGCACCAACACTTTGCCGGGTTACAAAAAAGACATGGTCAGGATTGCCATGACCAACTAAAGGTTTGTGACAATTATCTTTTAAAAAAGATAACAAAAATGGGCTCAGAATGAGGAGACAAATGATCTCCTTGCACTTTGAACAGTACAGTAGATAGAGCATCCAGAACAGCTTCAGTGGTGCTTTTTGCTATTTTTTTTAAGGTCATTTGCCTCCTCTGTTAAAGTATCAATTAATGCAGCTCTAATGTCAACCCCTTCAGAATACCATTTTCAGGTAATGCCTGAAGAGAAGGCTGCAATGTTTCATGCTGGGATGGGTGTTCCTCACAATGTTTTGAAGCACACAGTGCTGTAGGTCACCACCGTCTTTTATTTAGTTCTAGCTTGCATGGATCCCGAAAGTCTTCCAAAACATATCTCCACAACAGATTGTGCACTGCTCAGTCTATAGTTGTAGGTGCATTGTTCAGGGATAAGTCCGCTGAAAAGTGTCAGTGTATGAAAAGTGCTTCATAAGACAGTTTTGCCTGGGTTAAGTTGGGTCACCGGTTAGGTAATGCAAAACATCACACCAGAGAAGGTCACTTTGTTTGGCACTATAGTAGTAGTAGGAGTACCTTTGCCTGGCGCATACTCCTGGATAACTAACACATATGTCCCAGAAAAGCCCTTTTCTGAAATCTGAATGTCATCCTTTCTGAGGTCTCGAGCATGCTACGCTGATGTTATTATTAGAATGTGGCTTCCATCTGTCACACCAACACACTGTGGTACTCAGCATTTATTAGAGAAGAAAGTGGCCATTTCTACCAGGAAATCTACCAGTCACAGTTAAACACAGTACTCAGGCCTACCACAAAAGATGGTTGATGGTCCTCTATTCACTGCTGGTGTTCAGCCTCCAGATGGTGATTGCTACCTGCCTTTCATATTGGGACACACAAACGGTAATTTGTGTTCCTTCTTACTATAACATGCCTGACTCGACTACAGACAAAATACTGAAATTCCTTACAAAATCTTGTGGGCTGGAATCCAAAACAATTACTGTATGTCTAAGAGAGTTGGGGTGTGCCAAGATAACAGGTGACTTCTGTGTTCCCTTCAGCCTCAAGACAAAATGTAAAGATAACAATACAGTATGTTATTCAAATGCAAGAGAGCTGCACACAAAGCCATGTTGTAGTTTGCCATTGTTGTGCTCGTCACTAGGGTTGCTGAGAAAATAGAGACGTATGCAGAGAGAGAGAGAGAGAGAGAGAGAGAGAGAGAGAGAGAGAGAGAGAGAGAGAGAGAAACATAATTCGGTATGCTCACAGTCAAATAATGGTTAAGATTGATGTATACTCTGTGTAAGACAAAGACAAAAAACTAAAAACTAAAATGGAGAACCAGAAGGAAACACAAGCATTAGGGATCCCTAAAAAGTAACACAACCAGTTACATGAACACAGCTGAGTGAGCTCATGAACATGGGGGACGACATCCAGGTTCACCATAAACCTCTATGCCCATGAGTATCCCAGCTCCACTCCGTCACCTGAAGGAAAGAGGCTTGATAAAAAAAATAATAAAAAAAAACGTTTTAATAAAATCAGGTTATTACATAACTCTGGGGCTTTGTAAGAAAAAGCTTTGGCCCCTGTTGTAGGTTTTTTTTCTTTTCTTTTTTCTTTTTTACAAGTAAGTATGGCGGAGATTAGATAAGATAAAATAGGGCTATCTTAGCAATACATGAGATTTAAATGAAAGGCTAGAATCAATTATCATGCCAATGTCATGTGTCAGTGCCATGTATTTTGCTGTTGGACATGATGAAACAGAAAGTCTATCCAGAGTCAAAAAGAAAGTTAATAATAATCCATTTTCTAATGTCTTTTACATATTACTAAACTTTATTAAGCTGTTATCTCTCATCTGTTTTTATTTTTTTTTATTTTTTATGAAACATACAGTATACCGATGTGGAAACTGATAACATTTTCAAGAATAATTTCACCCGAAAGTATATATAGACAAAGACTTTGCCGAACTTCGCAAAATACCTAACTTTAATTTAGTATGCATTGAGAAGTCACCATTTACATGATTGTAATAACAATCAGTCAAAAATGCCCTGAGCAAGGAAAGGGCTATTCCCTGAACTACTACAACATTTCCTAATCTGTCAGGGAGAATAGTATGATCAATGGTGTCAAAAGTGCCCTAAGATAAGGCAACACAAGTAAAGAGACAAAACTTTGGGTTTATTTGCATAATCACCGTTCTCTGAGTAGCATAAGAGAGTGTCTCACATTAGGGAACACCATCTCTGTGCGCTCATCCACACCCTAAAAAAAAAAATAACTCAAGTGCCCTATTACTGCAATTTAATTAAAAACATTTTTGCAAGATTAAAATCCTAGTTTTATGGATTAAATAAACATTTTAAATTGACAACAAGATTTTAATGGGTTGTAGCCACTTAAAAATGTTAATTATTTCCTCAACTCAATTTAACGAAATTTAAATTGTGGTATTAAATTGTGGTATTGTTAATCAAATTGGTTCAATTAATCAATTTCTCTCAACGTTGAGGCTCCACCCTCAGACATGTTGAGACTGCATGTTGGAAGACTGTGCAATCTGAATATGGCAAAAGACATTTTCAAGATGAGAATAATTTCTCTGACAAAGAAATTTGCCTAATGGAATATTTTATGTATTTAAAGTTCAAGTGCACTAATGTTCAGTGTTACACTGGCTAACACAACTTAATGTAAGCTGTGGGTTTTTACTACAAATAGCAAACTAGTCCCTTTAAATGGCTGGGGATGGAATGCACAATTCTTTGAAGGAAGTGGTTTGGGATACTGCTGAGAACCTCCGGAATCTGTGAATCCAAGTCCTTCATGGTGCGATGCTTTTGTCTTGTACACCTTCTCCTTTGCGTAGCCCGACAGGAAAAAAATCACAGGGAGTGAGATCTGGGCTTCTTGGAGGCAGTTCAGGAGGTCTGTGTTGTCCCAGCCAGTGTCCCGGAAAATGCTGGTCTAACTACACACGCATTTTGTAAGAACAAAATGCCATTAAATATTGCCTAGTTAATTTTCACCCAACGTGTAGTTCAAGTACAGACAAACACTGATTAATCAAATTCAGTAGCCCTTGGAACATGGATACGTCTGAGTGAGAGATGAAAATCTACAGTGCCTGGCCAGATCAAGAACATACTTACAGTAGGTATGATGTGTAATATTTGTTTAAACCCATTTGATTGTCAACCATTCAGATGATATTAACTGATCCTTTCCACAATCATTAGCATAATATATTTGAAAGATACAGAGAGGTGGCCATCTGCTGCCTTATGTGAACCTTATGGAGAAGGAGGGGGTTTGTTGTAAGAAAAAGCGATAACAAAATATGCAAAAATCTTATCCTTAAAAACATATAAGAAGAACTGCTCTCTGTTAGTTTGAATTTTATAGCCTATTCTACTTCTGTCCACTTCTTAACCAATTCATTGTATGACATTTATTTCTTAATTAGTACCAAGTTAAAATATTACGTTAATATTATAATGTTACGTATTTCTTGGCCAAAATCCCATAGACTGGAATTTTAGTGATAAACAAAAAGCATTTCTGTGTAATCTTTCCATTATGTCCTCACTCACTGTTGCTCATCATCTATACCGCTTTATCCTGTATTCAGGGTTGTGGGGTTCCATTATGTTTTGTCAAATTTGTCAAAAATTATTCCTTACAGTTAATTTTTCTCATACTTATGGGTGCAATCTGTTCATTTAGCCCATTTATGGCCCATTTATTTAGCCAATTTATCTTTATGCATGCATGTGTGTGGCTGTCTACAGGTTACAATCAAATAAAAACAGCTGAATTTGAACAGCTGAATTTACTTACAATTTGCAAAGCCACATTAAAAAAATCGTTATCATTTATTTGCTAACCTTTTTTAAATGACTTGTTACAAACACTTGGAAGAGTTTAAAGCATCTTTAAAGTTTATCCTGACAAATGATGCCATCATCGGTGACTGGCCCACCTCGGAATATGACCACAAATGATGACTCTGGGTATTAGCATAGAGGAGTACAGGATATTTTTTCTGAACTGAAAGTAAATGTTTTAGAATACTAAATTACATACACAATCAGAAACTTTTAAAATCTGTGAGCAAGAGTTAATTCTCAGTGTTATTTTTTTTTCTCTCCTTGATCTAGGAAGCCCTGGCTATATCTTGCAACAAAAAGTGGCAACACTCTTTGAAGATTGGTGGTTATCGAAAGTTAGTATTTTAGTGTTTTCTTACCAATTGCTATATTAGCAAGTTAATAAGGTTTACCAATTGTTTGCAAATGACTTTTAAAAAAGGAGTTTAACAACCATTTAATGTATTTTACATTTTTGGCACCATGTTTTAAAATGTGGTAGGTCTATATATAGTTTGTTTACTAAAATTTTAATTTGTGTGTCTTTTAACTAAAATACAGTATGTTTAAATAAAAAAACTTGTTGTGAAATTGCGAAGTTATTGTATAACAATTGTAGTGTTGAATGTTGTACTGAATTGTATTGTATTGAAAGTGTTGTAGTGTACAAGCTCAATCACTCACTCATCGTCTATACTGTTTAATCCTGTATTCAGGGTCACGGGGGGCCTGGAGCCTATCCTATGAGACTTAGGGAACAAGGCGGGGTACACCCTGGACAGGGTGCCAATCCATTCCAGGGCACATACACATACACACACTCATTCACATACTGCGGCCAATTTGGGAATGCCAATTAACCTAATCTGCAGGTCTTTGGACTGTGGGAGGAAACCGGAGTACCCGGAGAGAACATGCAAACTCCATGCACTCGAACCTGGCCGGGAGTCGAACCAGGACCCTGGAGGTGCAATGAGCCAGTGCTAACCACTAGTGTAAAAGCTAGTAGATTAAGATTAATAAGATTCATTAAATTGGAAATCTAAATACTACTAGAGAAAATTTTATTGCTCCAACTTCACTTGTAATTTTCAGTAATAAAGTATATGTTACTCAAGCAGTTTCTTTTGCACACTGGAAAGCATACCTTAAGCAACTTAGTATTTAGGAGCAGTATACTTAAAAATCAGTTTGCACTGCTAATACAGTGAAACCCTCGGATTACGAATAGCGAGTAAGCTGGTTTGCAAGCGTTCCGCAAGACGAGCCAAAATCTTTTACAATTTTGACTTGATAAACTGGCGAGTCTTGATATACGAGTACCAAGTATCATCGAGTATCATATGGCATGCATGCGGTTCTTGTTTTGACAACTGAGCCAATGGTTCTCTCTCCTGCGCTGTGAAATTTTGGGTAATCGTCTCCCCTGCTCTGCATGTGTACTGTTTGTGTTTGTATGTGTGTGTGCGTGCTTGCGTGAGGTGTGTGAAAGTTGTCCTACACAGCAGCTGCCTTTCCATTATTTCTTATGGGGGAAATTCACTTAAATATACAGTACGATTGTTTTGACATACAAGCACACTTCCGGAACGCATTATGCTCACAATCCAAGGTTCCAAAGTAATTACGTATGTGGTAAATACAAAAGCATTAAATTCTGTTGAAAAAGTTACTCAATGCGCTTACTCAATGTACAGTAGTTTGTTTTTGGTTCAACTTAAAAAAGTTGCCGCAAACTCTTAATTTTTTTCATTTTTAACATAAATTTTTTCTGTTGTGTCAAAACATTTGTTTTTAGAGTGTTTAGAGATGCTGTTCTCAAAGGGTCTTTCAGGGTTCTCAAAATGAATATCAATGTCTCCAACAATTAATGCTTTGTGTAAAGAAATGAATAGGTTTGAGATGCAATCTGCAAAGTCACAAAGAAATTCAGAATATGGTCCTTGGATCTGCAAAATTTTTTGTCTCCGCATGTTATGTTATTTTAATGAAGTGCATTAAAGTCCTGAGCAGTAGTAGTTTCATTAACAATAAGCACTTTCGATGCAAGTGATGTAACATTCAGCACTTCTAACTTTATACTGATCAGCCATAACATTAAAACCGAAAACAATATAGTGTGGGCTTTTCTGAGGATTAAAGGAGAACAATTAAGGCTGTATTTACTGGGTTTCTCATCATCACCTCTGTTTAGACCTTGAGCAAGGCCCCTAACCCTATTTGTTACAGGGGAACTTCCTGAAATATGAAAAAAATATATTTCACTGTGCTGTAAGGTACATGTGACAAATAATTGTCTCTTAATCTTACATTGAGCCTTGAACACTGACTCCTACTGTATGTTCTATTGCTTTGCTTGCCAAAAGTGTATTAAAAAATTGCTTGTCAGTTCGTAATTTGGATTTTGTGAGTTTCATGTACATTTTCCATGAATAAATAAATGCATAATTCAACTCAGTAACACAGTGGCCATCTCACAGCTACAGCAGACTTGTTTTTCACCAAGTCAAGTTTGAGCTTTGATTATGGTTTGAATTCTCCTTGTGTTCATGTGGGTTTCTCTGGGTTCACAGTTTTTCTCCCAACTCAAAAACTCAAAATAGTAGGGCCTCCGTGGATTGCACTTGTTTGCCGAGGGCATTCCATGGATGCTCTGTCGGAATGAGAGCTAGGCAATTAGGAGGGCGGATCAACTGGTCACCTGAATCAATATGAGACTAAGCCTCTCTGATGAAAGAATCAGTTCCTTGTGCCTTCAGACCTAACCTTTGTGGAGCCTTAAGCAAAATTTTGCTCTGTGAGCCACAAGTCAGTAAAAATGTCATATACTATATAACTCTTTCTCTCCTTTCTCCATTATTTTATTTATTCATTTAATCCCCCATTAATTGCATTTTATACCCAGCCCCTCCACAAAGCATTTTACACATTAATATTTTGTTTACTAAAATTTGGCAGAGACTTAAATTCTTAGTTGAATCACAGTAATTCTAGATGAGGAAACAGCTTAATAAGGTCAACAATTAATTAGGTTTTTGCAAAGATACACACAGAGTCAAACCCATTGGAGCTTATTAATGCTCATTCACCTAGAAATGCCATTTCTGAGTGTGTTGACTCAGAAGAAAATGGCATGGCACTGCACAATAACTCTTACTAAACGTATTCTATTTCAATTAGTTGAGCATGAATAAAGCTTAGTAAACCATTAATTGTTTGTTTGTTTGTTTTAAATAAACTATTGCAATGGTTGAAATCAACCCAACATTCATTGTTAATAGAACAAGATATTTTTCAAACTTTTTATTTGCAAAATGTATAGAAATAGTGATGATAACAAAATGAACAAAAGATACCAAGCAGCAGCTATGTTAATAATATATTTCTTATACTGGGCAGAGGAAGTAAAAAATATGCCATGTTTTTAAAATTCTTATTCTTATTTGGTGAACAGAACTATTATATTGAAGGATGTGATTATATTTTTTTATAATTTATTGATATTATATTAAGTATACTAGTCTACCTTTAATTGGACCCTTCAATAAAACATCACAAGCATCATCCAAGATAGTCTTTACAGACCTATTCAGGATTTGTTTCCCTATTTAATGTTTATCAGGCTGTGTAGCATCATGACCTGGTGGAGAAATACTGTAGATGGTTTAAGTGGAGAACTATAGACCATGTCAACCACAGGATACACTATAAGGACGTAGACCAGTTTCAGGCTCACAAGATGCAGCAGCTTCAGTCATGTGAGATGCCGCTACAGTAGGATCCTTTGGTTGAGACGCTCATTCTGGACATTAAAATTGGTAGAGAAAACTTTGTCGTTAAAGTTTAGTTATTGCCTAAATGCTTTCTTGACCATTGATGTGAACAACACATCACTCTTGGAGACAGTATCTGTAGACAGGCCACATTCAAGCTGACTTCCAGTATCTCTATGGCTGTAGGAAGCCTATACTGTACAGTACATACTGATTAGATATAATAGCATGACTGTGAAAAGTGATCAATAATGACAAGGACAGATGTGTTACTGTACCTCTGGAGCAGGGACATAAAACATAAATACACTGTTTTCATGAATATTAAAAAGACTGTATGGAACATACAAATATAATTATGTAAAGAATATACTGTATTCTCCCCTTAACTGTTTGCTAGAAAGGGAAAAGTGGGGTTGTTTGTAGTGCCACGGTACTCTATTGATATCCATCTTTCTTTTCCACAATGATGTAGCCGGTAGACTATAACCCAGTTCAAAGCACTTTAACATCCTCTATGGTCTTTGTCTCAGAAACGTTATCGGTTACATATTCTACAACCCCTTAGTTTAGTGCTGGGGAGTGGGCTTTTGGTACCTGCTTAGGGTAGTTTTTTGTAAATAATATGACTGCTCTGGAAAGCTCCCTCATAGAAGGATAAAAAATACCCAGTGCATCTTTCTCCTCCACTTACACACCAGCACTTCACACAAAAAGATTATTTCATTCCTGATCACAGCATGTCCCCAGAATCCAGCTGTTCTTGGAATACCATGACTATCCAGCCATAACCCAGCAATTTCATGGAAGGAAAACAAGTCCACTGTGTCTCTATTTAGTGTGTCACTCAACCCAGTAGGAAAGTTGAGATACCATAAAATACATTCATGTTCCAGAATTGTATCATGACCCAGTTACAGTCTTCATAATTCAACTTCCACCACAGTACCCTTACAGTTGTTTTGTTTATGTCCCGTCTGCTGTCTCGCCACCGCTAAGGAGCAGTGCATAGCTGTGAATACCTGAACAAAAAGTCATGGAAGAGCACATCCCTGAATCATAGTATCAAAGCTATACAGTATAAGGCTACAGTATCTCTGTCTCCCACAGTGTCATAGCTGTTCGTTGTGGAAAAAAAAAACAAATTGCCATGGTCTTTTGTTTTCTCCTAATGCATCTTTTATTACCCAAATTGAATATTCAAAGATCATACAACCTAAACGATATTGAATAAGGTGATGAAAAATGCCTCCATCACCACATCTGGCTCTTCATTAGTATTCCCTAATGTCTTATGGGCCTGTAAATGCTGCTTCAATTTGAAAATCTATTCATTAATTTGCCACTGTGTGTAACTATGATATACGTTTCAATATATTAATTTGTAAACATGTTCAAGATGAACAGCAAGTTTTTAAAAACATTTTATGAGTTTCAGTAGTTTCATCTATAACATTTTTAGATTACACCATAGAAATGATCATTTACCGTACAGTGCTGTGAAAAAGTATTTGCCCCTTCCTGATTTATTAGTTGTTATTGTGCATATTTGTCACTCAAAACAAAACAAAACAAAACAAATATATAGCTCCGTTTACACTGTCGGTTAAATGTGACCCAATTCCGATTTTTTGCTCATATGTGACACATATCGGATATTTTCTATGTCCGTGTAAACAGGAGAGAAAAAAATGCATGCATTCCGCTATTTTGAGATTGGTTTCAGGCGTCCTTCATATGTGGAAATAAATCAGATATAAATCAGATATGTGCTAATGTGATTGTCGTGTAAACGGACAGATCGGATTTTCAGAGGCATTGCGTTCTGTACGTCATTAAAACGTCATGGGTCATAGTTGAAAGAACGTGTAAACAGACGGTCAGAAAAATCAGATATAGACAACAAATCAGAATTGGGTATCAAGACCTGCAGTGTAAATGGGGCTAAAGATATCCAGAGTAAATACAACATGCATTGTTTAATGATGATTTCATTTACTGTATCAAGGTGTAAAAGCTGTCAAACTTGCCCTGAGTGGCCCTATGTGAAAAAGTCACCCCATCCCCCACCCCTCCATTAAATCATGTATGAAATTGTGATTAACCATGCCACGATCCAAAGACATTTTATAACAGAAGCGAAACAAAGTAATTAACATGTGTTAGTCAGGGATAGGTTACCAACCCATTTCTAATCCACTTCTAAGCAAATCAAGGTGATGGGTAATTAAGTTACAATAACAACAGTTGTGTTTTTAAGACAAAAGTCAGCAGTTCTGTAATAGTCTTTGCAAGAACAGTACTGCCAAATGCATTTGCAAAACCCACTAAGCACCATCATGGAAACTCATGAAATCTCTCATGAAAGAAGGACCAAAACCTCTGCTGCAGAGGAGAAGTTCCTTTAGAGTTACCAGCCTCAAAAATCACTCATTAACAGTACCAAATATCAACTGCTCAAAAGAGATTACTGCATATCCTGGATGCCTTTAGCATTGTTTTACAATGTAAAAATAATAATCATAAATTCAGGAAAAAATAGAGTTAGAAGGTGCCATCACTGAAGACCCAGGAGCTGCATCCACTTCGCCCTTTTCCCTGACCCTCACCTCCCCTTTCTATCCCCTCGTTGAGCTTTCTTGAATAAAATTATCTCTGCGTCCCAGCGTCTGTGTTCTGCCTTGATCTGCTAAAAAATCTTTACTATATAAGCATGCACCACCACAGCAGCCACTTCATACGACGACATGTCATGGTTCTTCACCTCTAGATTGAGACTCAGCTGCTGAAAGTCCATACAGGCCCTGAATAACAGGCCCATGTGGAGTGGAAACACGACCCTTCACATCATTCTCAATTTCTCTGCACAGTGATAACATGATGATTTTCTTTGGCTCAAATATACCCCACTGTCCTAGACTTCTTTTGGCTTCACAGTTGTGTGATCTTGTGGGCAGACAACGAAATCATGGCCTGGAAAAATCAGTGTTAGTCCACTGAAATGCAACGTAACTGAAATGCACAAAACTAATACTGTACCACTACCGGGCGAACTGACTAACAGTGATCATCAATTATATAACAGTAACGTCGTGACTGGATCATGGGCAATCTATGTCTGCGGTGACCAATGACTAGCCTGTCTTGGGCCAGTCCCATAGAAATCCAATGTTGGTCATAATAGAAAGGCACCAAAACACCCAGTGTACTGTACAGTATGCATAACAGCCTGCTATGTTTCTGTGGTTTAGCAGGCAAAAAGTTCAAAAGTGTTGATCTGGTCTCCAGATTTAAAATTCTCAATCCATTTAAGGGTCAGATTGAAATTTTTGAATTTGGAGACAGGATCAACACCAAGGATCCATCAAACAAGACCTACCCAAAACCCATAGCACCCAAAGGATCCACCATTAATGTTCCAGTGCCAGACACCGCACGCAGCACACTCCCAGGGGTCTTGCGTAGTCTTGAAGGGCACACTAGACTATGATGGGCTTAATGTTTTGGGTGATTGATGTACTGTATATAGACACATTCACACATTCATTCAGACCTAGCAGCATTTTTGCATAGCCAGTCCAAGGACTGAAATATTTTTGAGTTGGGAGAAAAACTGTGGACCCAGAGAAACCCTCATGGACACAAGGAGAATTCAAACAGTCAAAGCTTGGGATAAAATCAAGCCTACTGGAGCTCTGAGTTGGCCACTGTGTTAGTGTGTTGAATTATGTGTTTATTTATTCTTGCTGAGTCATTGAAAATGTACCTGAAAGGCACAAAATTCACATTAAGAACTGACAAGCAAGTTTTGAATACACATTTGCCAAGCAAAGAAATAAAACATATTCGTCAGTGTTCACCTTGTTTTAGCGGAGGCCCAAAAGTTTAAAATGAAAAAGGCTATTGAATTCACAGTATAATTTTACTCATGGTCAAATTAGATAAATAATCACTGTTAGGGTTATGTATTGAAAAAAAATAACACTTACCAGGTGATTTACTGTACACTGTGGCACAGTGCAAAGGCTTTGCAACAAAACTACTGTATGTATTTCTATTACTCTCTCTAATAGCAATAGTTAAGCCTAAATCCTGAATAAGTAATAACAATCTAATCTACAGTAAATGTACTAATAATATTTTATATTCATTTATAACTGAGAAACAGAAATTTAATTTTTTAGGGAGCAAATTGTCCATTCAAAATGATTGTGTTACAGAATTCCCACAGAATTAGGGAAAAGCCTTAAAGTATCAAGCTGATAAAATAATGCTTAGTATGTTTTTAAGCAGGTCAAAGGGCTTTGGGGTCTCAAGCACCGCAAACAGAACATAATGGTTAATGAACAGTATGTGTAATAGTCATTTTAATAAAAATCAATGTATGGTTACAAAGAATGGTGTTTGAAAAACTGATGATGTGATTGTATGATGTCATGTCTGAGTAACATGAGTTAATATTTACTGACATGACATGTCTATGATATGATACTGTATACTGCTCTGATGTACTTAAGGCCAAAGATCTGAATCTTTGTTGGGGGGCAGATGAAAATACAGTACTTAATTTGTTCATTTCGTCTAACATGTTTCATCTAATCAAATGTATACAGTTAGTGAAGTGCCAAAAGAGTCAGGGCAGAGTGTGAAGGTGGACTTTTGTCTGCATACATGGCAATTGTGAAATATCTTTGATCAGATTTACTACGGAATTTGAACATTCTTTGAAAATACTTCATCTCTCTATATATTTTTCTTGTATATTGAATTTCAATTTTGGAGACTTTTTGGTTTTTTTTTTTTACATCTTTGTTTTAAATAACATTTTCTATACTGACTTTTTAAAATTTCTACTTAACATACTGAATTAAACCCACATGTATTACACTGATGTCTGTGCAAAGAGTAGCAAGAGGAGTATAGAATGAAAAGCGTGATTCTGAATGAACTTGGCTGTCAAGTTAAATCACTTGACACAGCATAAATGGCTTCAGGGCAGAAAGTAGTGGCTTGGAACATCAAAGCGAATCAAACAGAATTTTAAAATAAGATCTATGGAGAATTCGGATATGGAGAATTTTCTACTCTGCAATGGAGCACCTACAAAGCTCTACTGCCCTCCTATACTACAGGAATAAGCAGATTGTACAGCTTGCAAATAAAAGGCAGTACTGTATGTAGACTACATATCATTTACTGTATATTCTTAAATACACATTCTCACTTTCCCTGCTGAACAGAAGAAAACCAGCCTGTAAAACAAGTGTGTTGTGAACAGTTCGGGATGATGTGCAGTGATGATACAGAGTGCAGGTTTATGACTCACCCACCGGCTAACAAGCACACCTCCAAGATCTTACAATACAATCTAAGTTATGTATTTATGGCATTGTGCATCACACTAATTGAGGAGACAAAGGTGGATGTTTCAACAAAGTCAATAAGCAAGCTGTTTACGTCTGATTTCTGTATAATTTGGACTGCATTGCTCAGCCTTGGTTGGGTTTTAGGTAAAGGTACGTCACAAGTCAAACTTAATTATTTGAATATAATCTCATTTTAGGCACTTACTGTCCTTTTCAGCCTGTAGAAATTAATATAGGGGTTTAGGAAATTAAAGTGAGAAACAAATAACCGATCAGATAAACTATATAATGTATATACTAAATCTATGTACAGTGGAACCTGGGATTGCGAGTAACGTGGTTTACGAGTGTTCCACAAGACGAGCAAAGAATTTTGAATTGGAAACCGAGCAAATCATGTATCACCGAGTATCATGTATCACTTATGAGCCTCTTATTTTGACACCGAGTGGCAAGTGATCACAACTGAGCCAATGATTTCTCTCTCTCTTGCGCTGCGGAATTGTGGGTAATCGTCTCCCCTGCTGGGTCTTAGTGCTCGTCTCTTACTGGTATAATCAATGTCTCCCTCTCCCTCCTATGTGTGTGCGCGAGCGTAATTTGACACTGTGCCCCACACACACCAACACACTCTCTCTCGCCTTTACTCATGTGTGCTATGTGTGTGCGTGCACGTAATTTGACACCGACACACGCACACACACTCTCCCCGGCTTCACACACACGCTTTATTTACAAAGAAAACTCTGCTCTGTCGCGATTCTTTTCAAAGTTAAGGTGCTGGTTCATTTTAAAAAATTTTTTTTTACTTTTTTTACTTTACAGCAGTGATTCCGTTAGTATGCGCTCACACGAGTGTCATTAGAGGGATTTCTTTTTTTTTCCGTTAAAACAGTGTTTGCATTGGTGTGTTAGTTGTGAAATTTAAAAAGCAAGGTGGGGAGAGGGAGGAGGTGTTTTACTGTTTAAGACGAGGCGAGGGGCTAATTCCACACACACACACACACACACACACACACACACACACACACACACACACACACACACACACACACACACACACACACACACACACACACACACACAAAGCGCACGGAAACACTTATCTATCTACTTATTAATGACTCTATTTTTACTTTTTTTAAATGTTAAATGCAGGTTAATTTGTTTTATTTTTAATTTATACATTGTATTGATTATTTTTATGTATTTATTGTTTTGGGCTGTAGAACGAATAATTTGAGTCTTCATTATTTCTTATGGGAAAATTCTATTTGGTTTACGAGTGTTTTGGAATATGATCCCGTAATCCAAGGTTCCACTGTATTGCAGTGTGAATAGTCTTACTTGTAACAATCACAAAGTATTTAATAATTAAGTATATTAGCGATATAGCTTCAACAATCTTAACAGAATTTAAGACAGCAAATAAGTTTAGAATACTTGGAATAGAGTATTTACAGTATTAACGGCTTCTTTAATGGGAAGGCTTACATGGTTTACTTTTATGAACAGACATAATGCACGTGTGTGCATTTTGAGTGAAGGAGATGACTGACAGGTTTTTACCTTCTGTTAAGTATTAAATGGTCATCACATTCCGGCTTTGGTTCTCTTCCTGCATAACCAACATCAGCAAGAGGCGACATCAGCATTAGCAGTTAAGCTGAGTCAAGTACTCCATTAGTTTATTAAGTCATTTTGATGCAGAAAAGAATGAAAATACAAGACACCAGATAAATGTTTAGGCATTTTATTGTAAAAGATGAATGAGAGGTAAGTTTAAAAGCCTGAGAATGAAGAGTGAGAATGTGGATTCAATGCAGAAGCTAAGGGCTGACTAGAGGCAGATAGGGCTGAAGACAGAATGTGTCAGCATGTGAATTGACTGGGGTAGCACACTGGAACTGAGTGAGAGGATTGTCAGGGACAGTGCAGGAACCAGTTCCGAAAACTAGACAGAAGTGGCAGGATAGAGAGAGTTAAATCTCGCTTGGCAGGCCAATATCCAAAATCCAAAAAAAATAATAATAAATTCACTGATAAGTACAATGATGAAATAGCCAGCAATATCCAAGCTATATATTAACAGGCAGACAAGATACTGACATAGGGCTGCCTGAGACCAGGTCCACAAACAGGTGAGGACACAGGTGCAATCAGGTACCAGCAGACAGAAACTAAAAATCCAAAACACTCAGGCAGAAACCAAGGGGCAGATATCCAGTGAATATATATACAGTACAGTATAATTAGGTGGACAGGATTACAAGGGCGGACTAAGAAGAAGTCCACAACAGGCTTGGCCAGGTACAAAAGCAAATTCAGAAAACAGACTGAAAGCTGGAGTCTGGTGACTAATCTGACTCTCAGAGTCAGATTAATCAGAGCCTAATTAGACTAATCAGAGACTAATCAGAGCCAGATTTAAATAGTAAAAGATACAAAGTTGGTGGTGCTCCTTCAAAAGTGGGCAACAAAGTTTGGCCTTCATTACCCCAAAAACAAGGACGCAAAGGTGTATACTTAGTGCCCAATCAAATCCAAGATTATTTGTAAGCTGGGAAGGAGATGATGGAAGATATGATGGCAAATGTATTGAAAATTAATATATTATCAAACAAAATTTATGATATATAGGAACTAAATAAATAAATAAATAAAAACACCTAAGGGGAATACGTGAAATCATTATCATTATAATTAAACAGATAATTTATACTTCATATTATATTGATGGCGGTAAGGTCAGAAACAGCTGGTGACTAGGAAACTAGGAAATCTTCCGCAGACTAGACCATATACCCATGGCCAAATGCAAACTGTGTGAAAACCTACAACATCTAGAACAGTGGTTCTCAAACTTAATCCTGGAGGACCACCTGCACATTTTAGCATGATTTAACTTATTAGCTAATTAACAGCCTTTTCTCAACTGAACTGGAAGTGAACGAACAGATAAAACGGTGAAATGTGCAGGGCAGGTGGTCCACCAGGACCTGGGATGAGAACCACTGTTCTAGATAGTTGCACCCATGGATGTCTTATTATAGCTCTATAACAAAACTAAGAAAGTGAACTTATAAAGTATAATTTATAAGTGGGCCTATAGCTTATTTTGTCACAGAATTATATTTGGAGACCCTCATATTAATTTCAGATAAAATTAGTTTTGTGATACACAAACAAAAAACAAAAAAAACAACAATCCTTTTTTGGAAGGCAGGAAGAAACCAAAGTACCTAGAGAAACTATGAGGAGGGAACACTGTATGCCTGCTGTATCACGGTGCTGCAGAAGTACAGTAACTATTCATAGCACCAAATGACTACAAAGTGATGGATTATGAGTTTGGTCCAATAGAAAAGTATATTTGTCAACCTACAGAAAGTTAATTGATAAATGGAATTTCTTTCACACACCACATGAGAATTATATTCACCCTTATGTATACAAAATAACTGTTTCTCTGGTTAGAGTCCTTTGAGCAGCAGTTAGTCTTTTGCAAATAAAAAATAGTGTATTTTCAGGAACATACTTTTATATATTCTATAACATTATAATTATATACACAAACAATTATTATTAATTGCTACCTCCCTTCGTCTGATCATAATGAGGAAGAATTATATCAGCTTGTGTTCTCAGTTTATTGGTGCCCATTAGTTTCAAGGAGCATCTGAAACTTGAAACCCAGGCTGTGCCCGGTGAAAATCCAAATGATAGCCCTTTGGATAACAGGAAGGTTTCAGATCATATTATAGGAAAAGAGGGGAAGAGACAGAGATGACGGGACAGACTTTCCCAAGGAACTCGAAGCACTAGGCAGGATACACCATGGACGGGGTGCAAGTCCATTGCAGGACAATCAGTTTAAGATGATAGAGAATGGTGTTTGAGGCAGCAAAGGTGAGCACGTGAAGGTTATGTATGGGTTTCAGCAAACTGAATATGATATTAATGGATAGCACATGTGAGAGTGGTTACAGCTGATCGTTCTCACATAAACCCTCTTTGTATTAAATGCACACCTACTCCAGCACTGCAGTGTAATGCATTATTACCAAAGAAGATAACGTACACTCATTGGGAATAAGTATACATCTCATAGGGGAAATCAAACACTGATTACATTGCCTGTTTAAATATGTAAAATATTGTACAGTATATGCAAGCATTACACATGGATCTCTACCTCGCCTCTCTTCTCATACATACTCACACAACATGCAGAGCACAAATAGTTTAACTAGTAATTTGTCATATTTCATGGAAAATAAATGTCTTCTATGAGCAGACCAAAAAGCTTCTTTTGTTGTTCCCCCCCCCCCCCCCATCTAAACTCTCCTCCTCTACATTTCTCCACCAGCCTTCTGCTCTCCATCATCGGCATTGAGAAATTAACTGCAGACCTCTATCTCGTGCAAATATATTTTAAGATAAATTGCTACGCATGAATCAAATGGTGTAACTCCAGGCATCCCTGTGAGCAAATGACACATGATTCAATGAAACAGAACTCTAATTACAAGAAAATGGGTGGTTCACACTGCAATGGCTGGTTCAGTCACACTTGTCCTGCTGATAGCTAATTTGTTGAAATATGTTCCAAGGGGTGAGTGGAAAAAAAAAACAGATGGCATCACTTAAGTGTTACAAATGATGGAGGTGTCAAATGATTGAGATTTAATTTACTAAAACATCAACAGGTTTTAATGCTACCAGATCTTCAAAGAGCATGCAAAGTGAAACATTGCAAAGCATGTCTATTTCTTCAATAAGACTAAAACCCTATTTGCTTAAATGGACAAATCCACTTTGAAAGGACATAAAAATCCAAATTTTTATTTTTTATTTTTTACTTTACTTTTTAAACTCATTTTTAATCAGTTGTGTGTTTCATTCACCGCAGGTGAAATTTTACTTATTAATTAATTAATTAATTTATTTATTTATTTTTAGGTTTCCAGTAAAGTTGCATAACTAATAATATTACAACCTATTTGCTTAATGTATTGGCCTTGCGGTTCAGGGAACATCTTGTCCAAGATAATTTAGTGAATGTTTTTGTCACACATTTTTACTGATGGATACAATAAATAAATAAATAAATAAATAAATAAATAAATAAATACATTTTATATATGAAAAAAGGGATTATATCACGCATTCACTCTGCCTATATGATTTGTGTCAAATAATTAGTGTCTCAACAATGGACAGAGCGGCATTGATGGAATAAAAAGCCGCACTGTCTGCCTCGTTGGCTATCTACAGCAGACCGTATTTAAGATGGCTTAATAAACCGCAAGCTTTGGGCTACTGCTGTTGTCATTAGAATGATAAAGAACAGTCACTAAAAAGGGACGTTAAATTAAAAAATAAATAAATTAGCGTTCCATGCTGCAGGTCAATTAAATAACCCCATCCAGTCATTCCAAATTACACTATGTTCCTAGGTCATACTAAACCATGATGATTCGACAAACTCAGCATCTCATCACTTCATACAACAATCTCTACATCTTAAACAATAAGATGCAGAGACTCTTGGACTTTTCAGGGATGGATCAAAACCAAAACAAAGAGTTCATATTTCATTTTTTTAGAACATTCTGTAAAATAGCTGCAGACCTGACAAATTATATTTATTGTCTTCTAACAAAGTTTGATCATGATCATTGTATTTCCTGCTTTAAATATGAAAAATAATACATACATACAGTAATAACTTAAACTGTGATGTTATTTATTATTTATTCTATTCCTGTTCTTTCATCATCTTTAATTAACGAAAACAATGGTGAATAGCTTAACAACTGCACGTATAGACCTCTTAGCTTATTTAAACAATGTACAGTACATCGGACACTGCACTACCTTACATAAGCCATGCACCCTTGGAAAAAAGTGATATGAAATTAAAGCAGAAATGCTGTAGTTACCTGTTGTTTTTGTTTAGTCTAGCAGGTTGTAAACAAGCTGGTAAAAATATCAGATTTTGTAGCTCCATAATAATGAGAAATTACATCTCCTGTTATACATCTCCACGTAGCATGATTTTGAGAAGGTTGCTTAACATGCTTGTTTGTTTGAAAATCAAGGTTGCTTAACATGTTAACATCATAAACTGGTATAAATTGGTAACTATAAATTGGTTTCACCCCTAAAAAGGTTTTGGAATCAATACAGTGTTGGTTTTCACAGTTCCAAATAAACATAACATAAGCCTCTAAACCTACAGATTTCTATTGGGATTACTATATTGTCGTGTTCTGACCTTAATGTATATACTGTGTAATGTATAAAATGTATATACAGCATGCAATGCATTCCATAATGTAAATATCGTAATACAGTCTACTTAATACATCTCAATACATAGCTCGAACATGCCCATAATAAATTTCAGCCTGTTAGATCTTGCTGTGAGTGTCTAATCTAGATGCAGTCTGTCTGTGATTCTGTGCTCTACCATGGTGTACAGTCCTCCGTATATAGTAATTCTTGCAGAGAAAGTGTTGAAGTGGTTTCATGCAACAATAGGAAGCAATCATAGAGAAAAAGAAACAGTTGTAGAGGTCATGCAAAATCTTCTTGGCTGTGATGCAAACATTGAAGCTGGTTGAAGATGACATCTTTTACAACAGAGGAAAGATGACAACAGAACAAATATCATGTGATGTCAGCTAGATAAATAAAATCTCATTTCTGGCTTTTAAAACACTGGACTGTATAGATTTTTTTTATAACAGATGGAATGTTTTTTAATACTATTTGCCAGACTTATATTCCTCCTTTTCTTTGACCACTGTTTAGCCTTAAAAGCTGTTTATATGAGTACATAGCCACCGTCTTTGCAAAGTGCCAAGTGCTTTTGCAACCTACCTTTTTCATAAACCTTTTTTGCTTCTTTCTGCATTTGATAGTTTAACTTTTTAATATTTTTGTTAATTAAGGCCTCTTTAGATTTTTGGGCTGCAGGTCTGGCCATTAAGAATGCGCGCTTTTTCCCGCGAAATCCTGCAATTCGGCGCGCACCATGCCGCGAGATCCCACAAGCAACATTCAGGAATTTAAATAAATGTGTTGTGCTTAACTGAATATCCACGAGATGGCGCATGGAAGAACTTTATCTAAAAGCTAGACCAAGTACAACGAAGAATTGTGTATAATTAGTTAGCCTAAAACAGTATTGTTTCCAATGCTGAAGCAAACATGAATTTTATTTTGTTTTACAATAGATCTTTCATGATGAATGAGTGTATACTGTATGTGCTTCATTTTAAATTCTATTTATTTTAAGACCATTTAAACCAAGGCATTGCCATGTCTTTCATTGTGTTTTTGCAGTTAAGGCATTACAAAATGAATTTTAAAGCACGATTTAGGACATCTCATTTAATTATTATGAACATAATTTATGAATTACACTCGAAAAATATCAAATCCAACTATGAAGATGAACCGAGCGGGCGGTAGAGCTCTGATTAGACTACGGAGGAAATAGGCTCAACATCATTTAAATTACATTTTTAAATGAACATATATTGTAAGTACACAACATAGCACAAGTTTAGAAAAATAAATATCTAGACTATAAAAAATAATTTGGCATCTATTTTAGGTGTGCCAGCTGGCACTGTTCTTATTTTGCTCTTTGTCAGGGTAAATTTTCATGTAAAACTGGTAAAACAGGTATATCTGTATGAATAAATCAAGATGTGTGTTTATTATCCCCACCCCCGTGACAACGGCAAATTCAGGTAATGGCTACCCCACGAGAGGTTTTGCGCGGACCACTGAGCTTCTACAGATTTGACAAATTGACATTGTTACTGTTTTTAAATCCCTGCAATGGAAGAGTCTAAATGTATTTACCATAACCTTTGTTGTATTGTTTTTAATCACTCAATACACAACCTATGATTTTTTATGCTATTTTACAAATGGAATATTTTTTATGTTACACTCTAAAAACTGCTGGGTTAAATGTTTAGGTGCTGGGTTGTCTTATTTGACCCAATCAGTGGGTAAATTAACACTCTTGCTGGGTTGACACATTCCATTTCCATCCAATACCATCAAGTAGATAGAACCGTTTTGTTTTCAAAAAAGTCTCAAAATGTACACAACTTCATATAATGTAAGTTAGTCAAGTTCAGCCGAGGTGGTAGTTGGGCAGGTACATGAGCTCAGAGCGCCTGGGGAATGTCTGGAGCTCAAATCTCCAAAAACGTTGTGTTTTGAAACCAGCAAAAACTGCAGTGCTTCTAGATAAAACATAACACACCTGGCCATAATTAAAAATTAATATTTAGGAATACACGAAATATATTTCACTTAAATATTACAGATTCAAACAAGGAAAATGGACGCGCTGAGCTTCAGTTCATTGTGATGCAGACAAAAGGTCTAGGGAGGAAATGGAGACATTTCTTTTTCCGTTTTTTTGCATACAGTTTAACTTTTAGTATTCATAGCAGAAGCAACCCAACGATGTGTTTACAGAAGCCCAGCATTTTTTAGAGTGCACTACTACTAATAATAATGAATGGAGAAAGCGCAGTCAAAGCCCAGGGATTCTGCATGCTGTTGCGTTGTATTCAGCGAGTAGCATATATTTTTGTGTTTGTTGCATTTCTGGGGGTGTGTATCTGCAGTTTTATCGCTAAATCTACTCATATCTGCACGCGTGTTTATCAGCCTTTTGATCAAAAAGCGTGCACGTGCAACTCACTTTCACTTTGCAAAAGGCAATGTTTATTGTTTAGTGTATATTGAAAGCACTTATAAACAAAAAACAATATTGCTATAGGCTAACTTATCATACACTTTTGTATTCCTTGTTGTACTTCGCCTTTTTGAACACACGCGGATGCGTTACAATGATAATAATAATACATTCACAGCACTACTACTACTATTACTACTACTAATAATAATAATAATGGAGAAAGCGCCATCAAAGAAGAATCATCATTGAAGGGGAGAAGAAAATGAAGCTCGACACGTTTATGAGCTCTGTCGCTTGCTGTCAATGGGCGCCTAAGAAAGATGAACACATTTTCGGCTTTAATAGACACATAATACCTTAGGTTAAAACACGACTGTCCCCTACAGGTAATAAATGTCATTTTCACAGCTTCCTGTGCGCTGCAGCGGCAGCTCGCGAGATCCCTTTTCTTGAAACGTGCGTTCTTAATGGCCACATCTGTATGCTTTTAGTTTTTGTTTTACAATTAGGACATTTGCCCTTACTGCCAGCCAGTGCAGGATTCTTTTCATGAGGAAAAAAGATAAAGGTCATCATCCTTGAATAAATTACAGGGGTCTCAACAAGGTGACCATCAAGATCCGCTACACTATTCCTCTCATGTATACAGTTTTTGGACTACTGTAAGGAGCCACCATGCCTACAAAATTGGACCTGATGAATGCATACAGCTGGTCTTAAAGAAGAAGCAAGTCATGTCCAGCAAGTTCTGTAACGACTCCCGAGGAAGCACTTAAAATTTAAATAATCTCCTTGTTGGGGTTCATTATCTTCCATATCATCTGGTCATGTTCCTGTTGCTTTTAAGAAGGCAAGGACTATTCCCAGAATCCACGTCTACGCCACAAAGCTTTCTACTGGTGTCCCACAGGGCTTGATCCTCTCCTGTTTTCTGTCTATACCGTGTCTCTAACTTATTCTCTCCTTTCCCTTCTTATACATTCAGGTTTCCACCCGGATCCACCCGCATGTCTGGCAGACATCTCTCCCTGGATGACAACTCATCAGTTGAAGGTCAATTTCTGTAAAACCAAACTGCTGTTCATTCATGGTGGGTTATCACCCTGTGAAGACCTTGTGATCTCACTGGACAACAGCTGAATCACTTGTTCAGTCACTGCCCACAATCTTGGGGTAACTCTGGATAATCAACTGTTGGTGCTTGTTCAGTCCCTTGTTATTTCAAGACTGGACTACTGCAACTCACTCCTGGCAGTTGCATGTCTTGTCTCCAACCTTACTAAGTTGTTGTTCCACACCACCCCACTTCTCCGCTCCATGCAGTGGCTTCCTGTAGCTGCTTGCATCAAATTCAAAACCCTGATGCTTGCCTACAAAGCTAAAAACGGCCCAGCACCCATTTACCTCTTAGATCTAATCACATCACACACTGCACCACGTTCCCTCCAATTCTCCAGCACTGCTCGGCTGGTCCCACCATTTCTCATAGATTGAGACATGCATCCAGACTCTGATTCTGTTCTGGCACTTAGATGATGGAATGAACTTCTGAAAAAAACTGAAAACTGTTTTCTCCCCCCAACAGTGACTGATGGTACGTAAACTGTTTGACTGATGGTATGAAGTTAGTAACCTAGTAACCAGGTATAGGATCTATCCAATAACGGAAACTTAGGTACTTTTGTAGGTCACTCTGGGATATGACCATCTGCCAAATCCCTAAAGGTAAATGTAATTAAAAGAAAGCAGTAAAAAGAAAGTATGCAGATTAATGCAACAAAGAATAAAGCCATCGTAGGTTAACCTAAACCCTCTTCTGGCATTTGGGAGGTTCTGTCTCAGCTATCATGTTACAACAAATTTCAGTTGTGTGCCTTATTTGCCTGTCCCCACCAGTACAGAATTGTGATCCTGTTCCCAAAATCTTCAAACCCCTGTCTATCAGCTAGGGCAGACCCTGAACCTATTATTCCTACTGTTCCTACCATATTTCCTTCATTGTAACCACAGTTTACTCTGGAATTGAAATGGTTGGTCCAATGGCACAGAAAGGAGAGCCAACACAAGGAGCAAACTGACTGTGTCCTACCTCCTGTGTGTGCTTAAATACTGCAGTATGGGCATGGTTCACATTTAGCTGGTCACCTAGGTGCAGTGAGGAACCTAGACTTAGGAGTGCTTCAGGTGACCCAACCGCAGATTGACAGTTTTGTGGCTGCTTGTACAGTATCACCTGTTTCAAGAGCAGTTTCCTTGACAACATCCCAAGAGAATACTTCATCCACTGGCCATCCTCAAACCACCATTTGAGGATGAACCACCATTTGAGGATGAGAGCCAACACAAGGAGCAAACTGACTTTGTATCCTACCTCCTGTGTGTGCTTAAATACTGCAGTATGGGCATGGTTCACATTTAGCTGGTCACCTAGGTGCAGTGAGGAACCTAGACTTAGGAGTGCTTCAGGTGACCCAACCGCAGATTGACAGTTTTGTGGCTGCTTGTACAGTATCACCTGTTTCAAGAGCAGTTTCCTTGACAACATCCCAAGAGAATACTTCATCCACTGGCCATCCTCAAACCACCATTTGAGGATGAACCACCATTTGAGGATGAGAGCCAACACAAGGAGCAAACTGACTTTGTATCCTACCTCCTGTGTGTGCTTAAATACTGCAGTATGGGCATGGTTCACATTTAGCTGGTCACCTAGGTGCAGTGAGGAACCTAGACTTAGGAGTGCTTCAGGTGACCCAACCGCAGATTGACAGTTTTGTGGCTGCTTGTACAGTATCACCTGTTTCAAGAGCAGTTTCCTTGACAACATCCCAAGAGAATACTTCATCCACTGGCCATCCTCAAACCACCATTTGAGGATGAACCACCATTTGAGGATGAGAGCCAACACAAGGAGCAAACTGACTTTGTATCCTACCTCCTGTGTGTGCTTAAATACTGCAGTATGGGCATGGTTCACATTTAGCTGGTCACCTAGGTGCAGTGAGGAACCTAGACTTAGGAGTGCTTCAGGTGACCCAACCGCAGATTGACAGTTTTGTGGCTGCTTGTACAGTATCACCTGTTTCAAGAGCAGTTTCCTTGACAACATCCCAAGAGAATACTTCATCCACTGGCCATCCTCAAACCACCATTTGAGGATGAACCACCATTTGAGGATGAGAGCCAACACAAGGAGCAAACTGACTTTGTATCCTACCTCCTGTGTGTGCTTAAATACTGCAGTATGGGCATGGTTCACATTTAGCTGGTCACCTAGGTGCAGTGAGGAACCTAGACTTAGGAGTGCTTCAGGAGACCCAACAACAGATTGACATGGTTTTGTGGCTGCTTGTACAGTATCACCTGTTTCAAGAGCAGTTTCCTTGACAACATCCCAAGATACTACTACATACACTGGCCATCCTCAAACCACCATTGCCCAACATATTTATAGATTCCATAACAGAACAGGGTACATTATGTACCCATCTCTCAAGGTAATTAATTTTAGTAATAAATGATAGATTTCCCAAGACATGCCATTTAATTACCTAATCTAATTTCCCCTCTGCCCAAGTCTCTGCTGAATTAATGTGTACACACCTGTTTCCCATAGTACCTAGTGTATGATTAAAGGCTGATCCTCTGGGTCAGCCAGCCTCTCCTGTTTTCCATCCTGAGTCCATTGGCCACACAGAACTAGGACTTAGAGACAACTTTCCACCTGGGACCTTTCTTTGTCGATAGACTCAAAGAAACCACACCTTCCCAGGTCTTCGAGCCTTTGGATGATGCCAGGGTTAATCAATAGGCATGCCATCTCCTTCTTCTACGGTCAATCATAATGCATGCCCATGTTTCCAATCTCAAATACCTACTCAACAGCCATTTTCACTGGCAAATATACCCTCCCCTTCATTTATATCTCACCCACATCCAGTCTGTCTTTACTGTTCTCCACATATTACCCTATTGTGTACTCTAGTGGCACACAAAATACTTGGTGAACTGAGAGGCTTATGACTTTTTAGAACAGACTCCCAGAACATTCCCATTGTCTTTTGTACATTTTGAGTGATTGTTTGCACCTTTGGATGAGTTTGCTGTTTTGACTTCTTTGGATTTTTTGTTTATGTATTTGTATTATGTGTCTTGTTATTTGCATGTTGGACTTCTTGT
>JAAGKR010003031.1:0-19424 GCA_011419295.1 Clarias macrocephalus
TATATACTCAACATTACATGATTTACTGTTATTATGTCCTAAACTATTGCTAAATAATGGCTTAAGTTTGCTGTTTTTGATAATTAAGATTTCAGAATTTAATGTGAATGTGATGACTCTGGCATTGGTTTAGAGATTCTGACTTATAATCACTCTGGTTGATTACATGTGGAATGACCAAATATTATTAAAATATTAACTCAATTTACTCACCTATAACAGCTGCTGTTTGTTGGGCTGGGAGGGGCCCCTTAGTGTCATGTGCGGAGTTTGAGTCTTTGCGGATTCTATTAACATAACAAAAGACAACAAATAAAGCAAACGCTTTTCAAGAAGAAAACTCAGAGAAGTGTTTTGTTGTCCAAATGAGCACCACTGGATTCATAAAAAGAAAGTGGACCACTGGTAGACTGTGTGAGATTGTAGATAATCCTGCAATATTTTATCAAGTAAAATCTAACCACAGAGTGATGTCCACCTCTTGACGTCTTTCTGACACATGAAGACAAACAGGTTTAAGACTGACTGAAAATATAAATGTGCTCTGAGAACCCCACACCCCACACAAAAATTCTTATTACGCCCCAGCCAAATCTGAATGATTAAAAACAACACAAACTTAAAATTTGTTTTTAGTAAAGGAAAATAAAGGGAAGAGAAAAACTATGTTTCCTACCAGGAATGATGTCTCCCCAGGGTCTAATGCTGACCTCTTGGCCTTCTCCTCTGCTCTGATGTGATAAGAGGAACACTGGAGAGAAACACAGACCTCCTATCGACCTTCTCTCTCGTGTAAGGGCTGACAGATGACTACGAAACAAACACAGGACGTTTACAGCCGAATCATTTTATTTGTTTCTTAACCCCACTCACATTATGTAGATTTACACGTTAAGAAATCAACTTGCATGTATATGGTCTATAGTTAAACTGTAAAAGCTATACATTTACAACTGAATTCAATGCTAGCAGTAGGCTACCTCAGGTTAACCTAACTAGCATGCTAATAGCGGTTAACATTAGAAAACACGCATACATTTAGGACAATGCCATTGACACCGCATAGATATATATATAATCATGTTGTAAAATGATAAAAGTTACTTAAGGTCCCACTCACCTCATAATGAATGATGTGACAGGGTGCATATTTAAGCACGTTTCTTGAACCAAACAATAAACATAATAATAATAATAGAATAACCCAGCAAAGGACTGCAGGATTCAGTGCAGGATTAACTGTTCAATAACTACAATGTTACAGAATCATATTTTAATACAACTGCATTTAACTGAATTAGTACCAAATAAATAGTACGTCTGCCCTGCGATGAGTTGGCACCCTGTCCAGGGTGTATCCTGCCTCGTGCCCTAAGTCTCCTGGGATAGGCTCCAGGCTCCCTGCAACCCTGAATACAGGATTAAGCGGTAATGACGATGAGTGAGTGAGTAAATAGTACTTCATTGTACTTCATTGTACTTCATTGTAATAACTGCAGTATTTATCCCAGAAGCTGCAGTTATTTTTTTTACAATGGACAATGTTACAGAACCATATTGTACTCCACTCCAACTGCACTGTACTACATTGTACTTCACAAAAACTGCAGTAAAACTGCAGCTTTTCCCCAGAGACTGCAGTTATTTTTTGTAAGGGGTGCTTGCTGTGGCAAAACATTGGAGTCATGCTAGCAACATGCTAAGCACTCTAGCATCATGTTAGTGACATTCTAATGATTTTGCTAGCAACATAGTAATATAGTTAGCATAATGCTAACAACATGCTAATCAGCTAAACGTCATGCTAGCAACATGCTAATCACACTAGCACCCTGCTAGCGACATGCTACACGTTATTAGCACAATGCTAATATGCACGGTGTGCCAAAAGTAGGGTTACAGTTAACACTTAAACATTTTTCCTTTATTAGAAATGTAGACTTATTTACATATATTACAATTACATACTAGACATTTTACATTAACATTTGATCTCTCAAGTGCTCAAAGAGTCCACATTCTTTATAATAATAGTTTTCATATCTAAAACTTGATTGTGAAGGTGAAGCAGATAATGAATCACCTGTAACCCTACTTTTGGCCCACCCTGTAGTTAGCATAATGCTAGTGACATGCTAATATTGTTAGCAACATGCTAACAGCATGCTAATAATGTTGCTAAGGGCGTGGCTTATGTATATCATGATAGATGCGAAAGACTGATTGGTTACCAGATGTAAATAAGCCATCCCCCGTGTCTTTACAACGAATTCAGTTTTAAAGTTCCTTTGGAAGTTACCATTCCGAAATAAGGCGTATGATTTAACGCCTTATTCATGGGTCTACGACAAACAGTGCGGGACTACTTCTCTTCACAAGCACCACTAATAATTTCTAATAACTTGTACAGTTGTAGGAGGATAGCAACCAAGTTATCTCACAGGAAAATAATAATCCTGTTGTGGTGAAGTATTCACCTTAACCTGAATGAAACATGCTCAGAAACATTGCAAACAGCTTCTGACACATGCTAGAAAGCATGCAGCTAATACCTTTCTTAGCTTGTATATTGGATGCTTAACTTATTTTATTGAATATGATCCAAATTTAACAAACTGTACAATGTTTGAGAGATTTTTATTTACGGCGTATGACCCTGGTTATTCTCATTAACTATTTGCAAAAACATTGAAGGAGCCGCTGTAACCCTGAAAACACATCTGAAATATATGTTCAGAAAGACCTTTATGTTTTAAACCCTGCTCTTACGTTTGTACGTATGTGACCTCTATGTGAGCGTGAGTTCTGAGTAAACTAGGAAACTTGCAGAGTATGTGTCTGTCGTTCATCTTCTATATCCATTCCCTACCACAATATATTACAGTGGTGACGAGGATTATAAGTTAATTTAGAGACTGTTAGAGTAACACTGTGTTGCACTTGTCATAAAAGTAAGGAGGAAAAAAGGAACAAGGCATGAGTGAAAAAAACAAAACAAAAATGCTAACAACGTAGCTAACATGGTGCCATGGAGTGTTTTAAACAATGGCTGTTGGCGAATGACATTGCAAATGAGAAAAAGGTTAGTGTGTTCCTCTCCGTGATTGGGGCAGAGACATATGGACTGTTAAAGAACCTGGTCAAACCAATGAACCCAAGCGAAATGACTTACAACTACTGAAAGCAGCATTGCTGGCGCATTAAAGACTGCAAACGTTATTGATCGCAGAGAGTTTTAAATTTCAAAAACAAAACCATCCATGGAGCTGGCATCAAGGAACACGCTGGACATAGGGGCTTCCTTGTGGGTAAGGCAAAAGACAGTTAGTGGATGCTGTGAATAGGGCAAAACTTTTTAATAGGAGCGAGAATAAGAAACGTTTAAAGCTAAAGATTATTTTGAAAAAGTAAAATGTCAGATGAAGGAACAGGGACAAAAAGAAAGCAACAAATGGTACAGGTGTGCTGGAAAACATTCTGCTAGAGCAGGGGTGTCCAAATCCAGTCCTGGAGGGCCAGTGTCCAACACAGTTTGGTGCTTCTTCTTCTCAAACACAGCTGATTTAACTAATCTGTTAATTACTAGGTTCAGTGGGTGTGTTTAGGTGTTGGTGAATTACAAACTGTGCTGGTCACTGGCCCACCAGGACTGGATTTGGACACCCCTGTGCTAGAGACTAAAGGTTCAAGAGTGAGAAGAGTCATGTGTGTAACAAAATTGGACACATTGCAAGAGCCTGTAGGAATAAAAGAGCAGCTGGACAGACACAGTATGTGGAAGCAGAGAGTTATTTGGTGTATATACAATTTATACAACCTCAGATGGTAAGAAAGGAATTGTGGTGAATGTGAAATTGGATGGGAAGTGCATAGACATGAAGCTCGACACAGGGGCAGCTGTGTTACTGATGTCAGAACTGGCATACTGTCGCACTTACTGTTAATCAAAACCAGGATGCAGCTAATTACTTATTCAGGTAAGAGAATTCCATTGCTGGGATCTGTGGATGTTTCAGTGCAGTATGAAACGTTGTCATTGTCAAAGGGAAAAGACCAGCTTTGCTTGGCCTGAACTGGCTGGAGAAAATTCAGTTCGATTTGGCCGAACATTTTTAATGTAGAGAAAGTTGAAGTGGCTTCTGACCCAGCAGTAAGAACAGTGATGAGGCGACACACAGAGGTTTTCTCAGCTTTCGAGGAGGTGAAACAGCTGCTCCTCAGTAGCACAGTGCTGATGCATTACGATGCCAACTGACCCCTGGTTCCCTACCAGAATATATCACAACATCAATGCCAACGTTGGACACTTCAGTGTCACATGAAAAAAGGACTTCATTGTGCATATTTTTTTTTTTTAGGTTTGAACAATGTTGATATGAATATGATGTAATTTGGTTTATCTTAAGTAGTTATGAGCTACTTGTATTTATGAGTTTTTGCAGAAACTAAATTTGAGTGTCAGTAGTCGTGTTTGCATGATTGTTGTCATGAGCTGCATCTGAAATAATAAACTCCTCACTGTTAAAAATATGTATTAAATCCAGAACTGTGGCACATTCTAAAATATTACATAATATACATAATAAAAAGAAAGTGTTAGTGTTATTAGTAAAGAAGTATGTAATTTGGAACATAAAGTATATTTGTTTCATTTTTGGGGTTACTGTCTGGGTGTAGCAGACTCAAAAGCTAACGCATCCTCATCTGAGTGTTAGCAGATTATAAATAACTTCTCATCTAGAACTGTATACTATAATGTCAAAAAGTACAGTTATGTTAACAAGAACTCATGAGTTTATGAGGAACTTATGAAGGTATGAGGTTCTCCGACATCCACAGACTTGTTTATGGTTTCTATGTGATTCATGAGGATATTTCTACTGTCCATATGGGGCCAACTTTAGCAGCTGAGTGACTGTGTGTTAGGATGTCCGTTATCACCCAAATCAGGATGGGTTCCCTGTTAAGTCTGGTTCCTCTCAAGGTTTTTTTCTGTTACCATCTTGTTCATCAGGAACAATCTGATCATTTGCTTCATACATCTCTCAGCATTCCTCACCCTCAGCACTGGAGACCCCCCGGGTTGAGTTCTGAGACCGCTACTGTACTCATTGTACACCCATGACGGCGTCGCCACCACCAGCTCCGCCACCATCATCAGGTTTAATGACGTCCCTCTAAGGTACTTAGGAACTTTTAATCGTGTACTACAGGGAGATTCCTGATGGGAAACATCACAACCTGGTCCATGAACAGCACCATGCAGGACAGACGAGCTCTTCAGAGGGTGGTGCTATCAGCTAAGCACATCATCTGTACCAAGCTCACTGACTTGCACTCAAACTACTCAAGAAAGTGGTGCTGGACCAAAGCAAGGAAGATCGTGAAGGACCTCAGCCACCCAAAAATGGACTGTTCTCTCTTTTGCAGTGAGAAAAAGTGCTTCCGCTCCCTAAAGACCAACACAGAGAGACTGAAAAGAAGCTTCTTCCTGAAGGCTATACGGACTCTCAACCACAACACCACATAGAACCTAACTGATTGGACTTGCTATGTTTTCTTCACACATGTGTTGGAGCAATACCAACCACACTGCACATTTGCACGACACACATGTTGCACATTACTGGTTGTTATTTACACAAAGAATAAATATGTACTTTTACTCTTAGGGGTCTGGAGGGGTTTTTAGGCATTAAAGAAGTTCTGGCATGCGCTGACATTTGTGTATTTTTCAGTTACTTATAAACATATAAATGTCTAAAGTCTGATTACACTGTATTCAGCACAAACTGGACTACAGTAATATGTGAGCAGAATGTACAGTTAAACCTTGGACTGCGAGCATAATTTGTGTTTGTATATTAGAACACTCATATATCAAAGCAAATTTCCCCTATAAGAAATAATGGAAACTCTGATTCGTTTCACAACCCACAAATATTCATAATAATTGATAAAAAAAATAAATAAAAAAAAATACATACAATATATTATTATTATTATTATTATTATTACTATTATAACAAAAAATATAATAAATATTAAGTAAAAATAAAAAAAATTACAAATCGCAACAGACCAGTGTTTCCATTAGTGTGTGTGTGTAAAGCTGAAGTAAGAGGAGGAGGCAGGGTGCTACTATGTGGGACGACATTCACACGCGCACACTCACACATACACTAACGAAAACATTGTTCTGTAGGGAAACTTTAACAATTAATCTTTCTGATGACAGTTGCGCGCACACACACTAACAGAATCACTGCTTTCCTATAACAAGGAACCTCTCTAATGACACTTGCTTTTGCTTTAACCGTACGCACACACACGTCGACACAGAGTTAAACAGTACACGAGCACGGATGTTGACTATACAAGTGATAAAAATTTATTCTTTCAAAATGCTCACAGACCAAGCTACTCACAATCCAAGGTTCCACTGTGTTACAGTTTCCTATGCAGTTGTTACTGCGTCACTGATTACTACCAGAAGAGTGGATTGTGTACAAGAATGAGGCAAACTTGAGACTAGCAATGAGCTTCAACAAACTTTAGTGATTAAAGCACAAAAAACACATCCAGTTGCTCCATAGTTACAGTGAAAACCAATAGTGCAGACTGGGAGAGAAATAATATTTACAAATTTATATACAAAAGGATTAAGCAGCACATTCAACAGTGGGAGCTACGAGCGAAGCTAAACTATGTAAGTGACATTGAAAGGCAATGTTTCATATAAACTGGCCAAAATGAGGAAAAATAAAATAATATGAGTTTTATATGATGAGAATAATGATTATATAAGACTTAATAACTCACACATGGTAACAGCTTGCTGGATTCTCCTCCACTGTTCTCTGTCGGAGTCTCAGTGTTGTTCTGAGGTAAAGATAAACTCCGCCCACTTTCCAGAACATTCTGTAGAGCTTCAGAAACCTGTACAGCGTGTGACATCTTCCACACGTGCAGGAAACTCACTGAATCTGTGTGTGTGTGTGTGTGTGTGTGTGTGTGTGTGTTTGGGTGTGTTGGGGGTGTGGCCTTGTATGTAGATTACCCTGACTGATTCTCTGTGAAAAGCGTGTGGGCGTGTGCTGTTTCAGGTCATTATCAGATAATGAAGTGAGACAGAAAGACTGTGCTTTGCTTGGATTCATACAGATTACATAAACTGAGAATATTTATTTTTTATTTAACTTGCCTTATTTAAAAGTAGACCCTTTAATCTTACTATAGATATACTTCTCATGTCGGTGTGTGTGTGTATTCGTGGAATTTCAGCTATAGCAACGCGTTTCAGAAAGATATTCACAGAGACTGAGACAGATGAAAGCGCACCCTGATTATTCTCTTTATTTTACAGAAGCAAAATGTTTTGTGGATCTTGTGAGTGTATATGGATAACAGTAGACCCTTTACAGATTCATAATATACTACACTTATGTATATGATCAGAAGTGATGAAGATGGAGCATTTTAAGTTCTCACAGAGGGCGTTGGTGTCTCAGTGGTAGGTCTCTCACCTACCATGTGGAAGGCCCGAATTTAATTACCACCCAATGACCAAACCGCAGCCACTGGATACAGTGCCTTAAAATAAGAGTCTGAATAAAAGAGGGTTGTGTCAGGAAGGGCATTTGGTATAAAACCTGTGCCAAGTTGTTCAGATGGTCTGTTGTGATGACCCCTCAACTTGAGCAGCTGAAAGACTAACAACAACAACCAATGTTACATTTGGTGACACGATGGTGTAGTGGTTAGTACTTTAACCTTGCAGCTCCAGGGTCAAGGGATCAGTTCCTTCCAGGGTCCAACGACATGCAGATTAGAATACTTTGCAGTGTGTGTGTGCGTGTGTGTGTGTGTGTATGATTTTGCCCTGTGATGGACTGGAGCACTGTTCCACTGTGTACCCCACCTCATGCCCCTGTCGAACCAGCTAGATCAACCTAGCACATCCAGATGCTAAGACTCCACTCCAGCTCTTCTTCCTGCACACCTACCTGTCACTAGCGCACACCTGAACCTGATCACTAATCGTTCCCCAGCTTTATAAGCACTCTGAGTGAACCGTTCAGCGCCGCAGTATCTTACTCGAGTGCCTCGCGTTCTGTGAAGTGATTAATTGTTCATCCTAGCCTGTTTTCAACTCTGCCTGTTCCACGGATTTCTCTCTCTCGTCTATATCCCCTGGTACTTCTGTTGTGATCGGACTGATTAATGTGTATGACCTCGTATGCTCTCAGGACCTCGGATTTGTACTCACGATTTGGATTTGTTTGCCCTCGTCGCTGGATCACCAAATATCGACTCTTGCATGGTAAAGACGATCCTTTTAGTCCTTTGCTTCTCCTTCTTCGCAAGTCGGCTTTTTACGCGGCACGAGCACCTCCGCGGCACGAGCACTTTCGCGGCACTAGCATTTCCCGTTTACGGAGCTCCGGACAGAACGTCTGCGCAGCGCACCGACTTCTGTTGTCACAAGGGAAATCGGCCGTTACAGCCACTGCGTGCTAAGTGGATCAGAAGCAAAGGTTCGATAGTAAGAACCCGAGAGACTTCCTCGTGCACAGCTTCCGGGATTGTGGAGATTCCTTCGCGTCATAGCCTCGCCCCCTTGCTCGTCACTAGGAGTCTCCCCACTCTCAGTCACCAAGCACATACACTCACTCAGGTCCAGCTCAGGTCAAGTACCCGTTCTGACACCTGGCTGACTGTCGCCCAGCAAGGCGCCCTGATTAGTTCTCATCAACAAGACCTCCAGCAGATATCCCAGTCTCTTTCTCAGCTGTCAACACAGTTTCAACAATTGTGCTCCGCTCTCCCCACTGCTCTTCCTTCCACTCCGACACCTTCGGCTCGGCACGAACCCCATCTGCCCAACCCTCAACCCTACAATGGTGACCCTGGAACTTGTCGTTTGTTCTTGTCTCGTGCTCTCTGTCACTCGAGCTTCAGCCCTCAACCTTTCCCACCGAGCGCTCTAAGGTGGCTTATGTCACTCTCCTGATGGATAGGGCCCGTGAATGGGGAACTGCCGTCTGGGACGCCAATGACCCGTGCTGCACTACCCTTAGCACGTTTACCGAAGAGATGAGGAGGGTCTTTGACTGCTCCCACGTCGGTAGGGAGGCCGCGAGACACCTACTGGAGCTTCATCAGGGCCTTAGATCTGCTTATTACTATGCCATCGAGTTCCGAACCTTGGCAGCCGCTACTCAGTGGGATACCCAGGCTCTGTACGACACCTTCCTAAATGGACTCTCAGAGTCAGTCAAGGATCAGTTAGTTTCCCAGCAGCTCCCGGACGACTTAAACGCCTTGATGGATCTTGCAGGGATCTTGTTAATCCCCCGGTTGAATCCATGCAGATCGGACGAACCCAGATCTCGTCGGAGGAGCGACAGCATCGGGTTCAGGCTGGTGCATGTTTCTACTGTAGACAGACCGGGCATCTGCGCCTTCAGTGCCCATTAAAAGTAAGGCCCCCCCGGTGAACCTAGGCACACTGGAGGGGGCGATCCAACCGCAGCCGCCTAGAGACCGCTCACTTATGCCCGTCGTACTCCTCTGGGAGAACCAGTCTTGTGTTCTTCACGCCCTTGTCGATTCAGGTCCGGATCAAAATTTAATTTGTGCCACAATGGTTAAGAAACTGCATGTAACAACCCTTCCCCTGGAACCACCACTGTCAGTCCGGGCCCTCGATGGGACGCTTCTTCCTCCAATTATGTGGCGAACCACTCCAGTCACCCTGCGCACCTCTGGGAACCATTCGGAGGAGATATCGTTTTTGGTCATGCAGAAGGCTCAATCCCAGCTGGTTCTTGGACGTCCGTGGCTCATCCGACATAACCCCCAGATTGACTGGCGGAACAATGCCATTGTCGGTTGGAGCCCCCTCTGCCTGGCTTCTTGCCTCAAGTCTGCGCTCTGTCCCCCTCCAGTAATAACCGCCTCTGAGGAATTTCCAGATCTGTCTGCAGTCCCACATGATTATGCCAATCTCAGGATGGTGTTCAGTAAGTCCCGCGCTACCTCTCTTCCCCCCCACCGACCCTACGACTGTGCAATTGATCTCCTCCCTGGCACAGCGCCACCCAAGGGACGTCTCTACTCACTTTCTCAGCACGAACGACAAGCCATGGATAAATACATCTCTGAATCGTTAGCAGCCGGCATCATCAGACCATCATCTTCACCCGCAGGGGCGGGCTTTTTCTTTGTGGCCAAAAAAGACAGGTCCCTTCGTCCCTGTATTGATTACAGAGGACTTGATGATATCACCATAAAGAACCGCTATCCTCTGCCACTGATGTCCTCCGCCTTTGACCTCGTGCAGGGGGCCCAAATCTTCACCAAGTTGGACCTAAGGAGTGCTTACCACCTAGTTAGGATCAGAGAGGGAGACGAGTAGAAGACCGCCTTCAATATGCCCTCAGGTCACTATGAATATCTAGTCATGCCCTTTGGGCTAGCTAATGCCCCAGCAGTCTTCCAGGCTCTGATCAATGATGTCCTCAGGGACTTCGTCAACGTCTTTGCATTCGTATACTTAGACGACATACTCATCTTCTCCCGCTCCCTAGAATAGCAATACGATACATGTCCGCCAGGTACTTCAGCGACTCCTTGAAAATCAGCTCTTTGTCAAAGCCGAGAAGTGCGAGTTTCACCAAAGTACAATTTCATTCCTGGGTTTCATCATCGCCCCGTCTAGCATCCAGCTGGATCCCGTCAAGCTCAGAGCAGTAACTGACTGGCCTGTTCCAACCACCCGAAAGGACCTCCAGCACTTCCTGGGTTTCACTAATTTTTACAGGCGGTTCATTCGTAATTATAGCTCGGTAGCCACCCCAATTATTTCCCTGACCTCAGTTAAGACGCCATTTTTCTGGACTGAGCAGGCAGCTAGGGCATTTTGTGACCTAAAGAAATGGTTTACCTCGGCCCCTATTCTCCAACAGCCTGACCCTTCCCTCCAGTTCGTAGTCGAGGTGGACGCTTCAGACTCGGGAGTAGGGGCGATACTTTCACAGAGGTCACCAAAAGATAACAAGCTACACCCGTGCTGCTTTCTCTCTCACCGACTCTCGTCCGCAGAAAGAAATTACAACATTGGCAATCGAGAGCTATTGGCAGTTTAACTCGCGCTGGAGGAGTGGAGACATTGGCTAGAGGGGACTGAGGTCCCGTTCCTGGTCTGGACAGATCTTAAAACCTGGAGTACCTCAGAACAGCTAAGTGTCTCAATTCCCGACAAGAGAGGTGGGCACTTTTCTTTTCACGCTTCAATTTCTCCCTGTCCTATCGCCCGGGCTCCAAGAATGGCAAACTGGACGCGCTTTCTTGTCAGTTCTCCTCAGCCCAGGATCAAGCGCCTGAGTCCAATATCCTGCCTCCTCAATGTCTGGTGGGGGTGGCACTGCTGGACATCGAATCACGAGTCAGGACGGCACTCAACCAAGAACCTGAACCTCCAGAGACGCCTACCGGCAAACTCTTCGTCCCAGAGACTGAACGACCCTACGTCCTGGAATGGGGGCATGGCTCGAGATTGGCCTGCCACCCAGGGGCGTGCACCTTAACCCTCGTCCAGCAGCGTTTCTGGTGGCCCACCATGAGAGATGACACCCGCCACTTTGTGAGCGCCTGCGATGTCTGCGCCAGGAATAAGAGCAGCAATAAGCCACCTGCTGGTCACCTTAGACCTCTTCCTGTTCCGCACAGACCCTGGTCACATATATCCCTTGATCTTGTCACCGGACATCCGGACTCCGAGGGCCACACCTGCATCCTCACGGTATTAGACCGCTTTTCCAAGGCGGCTCACTTCATTCCCCTGCCTAGTCTCCCCACTGCCAAGGAAACCGCAGAACTACTCATCACCCATGTTTTCCAGCTCCATGGGCTCTCGATAGATCGTGTCAGACCGCGGACCCCAGTTTGCTGCGCAATTCTGGACAGCCTTCTGTAAATTGATTGGCTCAATGCCCAGCCTTTCTTCGGGTTATCATCCTCAGACTAATGGCCAAATGGAGCGGGCCAACCAGGACCTAGAGACAGCCATTCGGTGTATGACTTCTAAGGATCCCCATTCCTGGAGCCGGACGCTTCCGTGGATCGAATACGCCCACAACTCTTTATTCACGGCAGCCACCGGTCTCTCTCCCTTTCAGTGCTGCCTAGGATACCAGCCTCCCCTGTTCCCTCCACAGGAGGAAGAGGTCTCGGTCCCTTCTGCACAAGCCTTCATTCATCGATGCCGGAGAACATGGCAAAGCGCAAGGTTGAAGATCCGCCAGACCGTTTCGGCGTTCAAACGGCAAGCCGACCGACGCCGCTCCAGGGCACCACCCTACCGAGTAGGCCAAAGAGTTATGTTATCCGCCCGGAATATCCCCCTCAAGACCGTCTCTCGCAAACTGTCCCCCAGGTTCCTTGGCCCATTCACGATTATTAGGATCATCAACCCCTGCACCATCAGACTTCGTCTTCCTTCCACCATGTGCCGGATAAATCCCTCCTTTCATGTCTCCCAGATCAAACCGCTGGTCTCTTGCCCACTGAATCTACCCGCCCAGCCAGCTCCACCTCCCCAAATTGTCAATGGTGGTGAGGCGTTCATGGTACGTAGACTCTTGAAGGCGCGACGACGAGGTAGAGAACTCCAGTACCTAGTAGACTGGGAGGGTTACGGTCCAGAGGAGAGAAGTTGGATTCCTTCCAGATTCATTTTGGATCCATCCCTCATGGACGACTTCCACCGACAACATCCTAACGCACCAGCAAGAACGCCAGGTGGCGTCCGTAGGAGGGGGGTTACTGTCACGAACCAGCTAGATCAACCTAGCACATCCAGATGCTAAGACTCCACTCCAGCTCTTCTTCCTGCACACCTACCTGTCACTAGCGCACACCTGAACCTGATTACTAATCGTTCCCCAGCTTTATAAGCACTCTGAGTGAACCGTTCAGCGCCGCAGTATCTTACTCATGTGCCTCGCGTTCTGTGAAGTGATTAATTGTTTATCCTAGCCTGTTTTCGACCCTGCCTGTTCCACGGATTTCTCTCTCTCGTCTATATCCCCTGGTACTTCTGTTGTGATCGGACTGATTAATGTGGATGACCTCGTATGCTCTCAGGACCTCAGATTTGTACTCACGATTTGGATTTGTTTGCCCTCGTCGCTGGATCACCGGATATCGACTCTTGCATGGTAAAGATGATCCTTTTAGTCCTTTGCTTCTCCTTCTTCGCGAGTCGACTTTTTACGTGGCACGGGCACCTCCGCGGCACGAGCACTTCCGCGGCACGAGCATTTCCGCGTTTACGGAGCTCCGGACAGAACGTCTGCGCAGCGCATTGACTTCTGTTGTCATAAGGGAAATCGGCCGTTAAAGCCACTGCGTGCTAAGTGGATCAGAAGCAAAGGTTCGATAGCAAGAACCCGAGAGACTTCCTCATGCACAGCTTCCGGGATTGTGGAGATTCATTTGCGTCATAGCCCCGCCCCCTTGCTCGTCATTAGGAGTCTCCCCACTCTCAGTCACCAAGCACATACACTCATTGCCTCTCTCCTCTGCTCCTGCCGCGCCTGTTCAACCAAGTAACAGTGTATTTAACAAAATCTCTACACAGCTTAATCACTGATTGTCTGCTATTGGGTTCATTCCAGTTCAGTCACTCAGGCTTCTGACAGCCCCAAGTCTCCTGGGATTGGCTCCATGCCCCCCTGTGACCTTGTACAGGATAAGAGCTCAATGAATTAATAAATGTTACATTCCATTGTTAGTTGCTCTCCATGCTCTATTGTTTTGTAGATAAAAACTGAGGTGAGCATATGTTAGGATCTAAATCTCTAATCAATAATTAAGCATGAAATACTTCTTAATAATTCAAAAAATGTTCAAATAATGTTCCATGTCTCTCAATTTTTCACATAATGAATAATATATGCTAAGTGCAGCTGTTTAAGACGTTTGTCCTCTAGTTTCCATCTTACACCAGAGTGTGTGTGTCAGTGTTAATGGAAACAGCGGTGTGTAAACCAAACAGCAGTGTGAGGACATTAAGGTTTTTACCACATCAAAGGAGCTGAAACTGCCGGACTCATAGACTGCAGCAGCACTTTGTCTAAACACTTTACATGAAGAAATTTGTACATGTTTTATACAGGTTAATCATTAAAGTAATTCGTATTCAACAAAATGTGTGAGATTATACTTTAATTAATACCAATTATTTTGTTATGATCTTTAAGGTGTTATTTCTGTTGATCTGAAACAACTGCATGATGTGAGAGAGCGCTGCTGCAGTCAGTAACACTTCTACACATGTGTTAAGAGCGTTTTCACACTCAGCCTGAATACTTGAGTCCACTCTCATGGCTACTTCTAGTCTGGTTTGGGGGCGGAGCTTATAATCAGAGGAATTAATTCTAAGCCAGGGATCACTTCTGCAATTTTGGTATGGTTATTTATTTACTCATTTAGTTAGCTTTTATTTATTTATTTATTTATTTTATTCATTCATTTATTTATTTTATTCATTTGGTTCCAGCACTCAAGCAGCACATCATCATCGAGGAATACCTGCGAATGAGGAGCTCATATAAGACGTGTGTATTTTTCAGTGTTCTCAGTACAAACACTCACATCACAAGGGTGAGCTCATTATAGTAATGTCGCTCCAGTCCTAACAAACTGTGGTTCTGTTTATCAATAAGGTGTTTTGTCTCCTCCACTGACAATAACAATCGTTTGCCCACCATCAGCACATATGTAACTGGTAGTGCACTGGTCTCACTGGCTACTACTGTCAGTTACTGTAAGTTCACATCCCCCATATAATGACCCTTGAAGTGATTTTGAGGTGTTTAATTTGCATCAAAAGAGTGAAACTGTACTGCGCCCCTCCCCCACAGCAGGATTCCACATTATTCCTCTTTGGGCTTGTTAGATCTGCTGACCTAAAAGCACTTCATTAAACTTCTTCTATCAGAGAAGTTCCAGCACACAGGACTGATAGAGCTCCAGTAGATCATATCTGTAAAGTCATGTGACTCATCACAGCATCAGAATAGACAAGAATTCACTGTGAGCTTCACATCTCATTACAGCTAATGGACCAATCAAATCAGTCCACAGCTTCAAAACATCCAATCAGGCGAGAGTCTGGACCTGGTTTTCTACTGAACACACAAGTTCATTACCTCACTATCACTTTGTCTAAACAGGAACGATGATCACACTCTTTGTGGCTCTTTACTCTCTGCTTTGTCTCTGCACAACTGGTGAGGAACATTTTAAACTTTAATGTAAAATAGTCATTTTACATATTTAAGTTACTAACATCATGAAACATAACATATTAAGTACATTCTTTTATTGCAGTAAAGACTTCTGACATCAAGGAGCTTCATGTGAAAACAGTAACGCGTGGAGAAGCTGTAACTATGGAGTGTAACATTAGTGGAGACAAACAAAAAAATAGTTTTGCTTGGTACAGACAGAGTTTTGGAAAAGTGCCTCAGTTTTTGGTGAGACCGTACGCCGGCACTCTGGGCTACAAATTTGTTGAGGGATTTAATGATAGTCGCTTCAGTGTTACTGTAAAGGACCAAAAGTTTGATCTCAACATCAAAGAGACAAGAGAAGATGATAGAGGAGAATATTTCTGTGGAGAGCTGGACGGAGGTATACTAAAGTTCACATCTGGAACATGTTTGCAGTTTGAAGGTAAACAGTTTTACTCTGATAAGCTGCTAATTCCAGATCAACACTTTAACCAGAATTATGTGTACATGTGCATTAAATGTTGAATATTTCACATTATTCATATTTAGTATCATTTCTGTTTATTTGCTGCTTTTCCAATTTATTTGTAAAGGTGAAGAGATGAAACTCTGTCCTACACCTGGAATGATTAACAAGAACAAACCCTCTGTTACACTCCAGGGTTCAAACAGTAGAGATGGAGAAGGTAAGAGTTTTCGTAAATTTTCATTTTGTCAGTGGTGAACAATGTACACAAATCCTGTGCTTAGGTAAAAGTACTCGCTTTCATTTTTTTCACTTATTAAAAGTTTATTGTGATTAATTATAGCTATAATATTAAATGCTTATTTTTGTGATGACCAGTTGATCACTTAGAATGTTTAGCATTTCACTATGAGAGCGTTCAGCAGATACATTTAGTACACTACACACTGTTATTACACACAACAATTATTTATCTAATGGAAATGGAAAAACTTCATTAGTGAATATTAGCTCTGGCCTGCGCCACTGTTGTTGCATTGGGTTGTTGTGTAGTGACACTTTGCTTAAGACTTATGGGTTACTTAACCTGCTAACTGGGGAATCACATGACATTCATTTCATGACATGAATTAATTTAAAACACTTACAGCAAAGAAAGATTTTACTGCTGCAAGCTAACATTAGATACTTGTTAAATAAATGACCACTAACAAAAATGTGTTATGGGTTTAACTCTACATGTTTGCTCAGATTTAACATAGAATTTTCATAAGAAGGAATCCTGTAAAAGGCAGGTAGAGTTTTTTTTTTAATTACACTGTTTTAACACATTTTTTTCCACTCATACGTAAGAAGAAAGGACATGTTACATAATGTAGTGAAGAACTTAACTAAACAACAGATACTTAAAAGTGATACTTAAGTACAGTAACAGATTAATATTTACTTTATTACTGTCCACCACAGCATTTTATATGACAGAATTTCCTATAAAAATTTCTTTTGTTAAAAAATCATTTTACTTTCTGAAGGTAAAGAGACGAAACCCTGTTCTACACCTGGAACACATAACAACACCACATCTGGTACAGGTGATCGAAATGTTAAGAATTTTAATGAAATAATCTTGCTTTCAGATTGAAAAAAATATATACAATTATAGTTAAAACAGTCCCAGGGTGAATGTGTTTTTTTATTTGTTATTTCAGGAGATACAAATAGGATTATTGCCTTAATAACCTGCAATATAATATCTGTTATTGTAATTGTGGCTCTGGTTGGAGTTTTATTTAAACAACAAGGAAAAGGTTTGTTTACTTTTATTATTATTATTATTATTATTATTATTATTATTATTATTATTATTATTATTATTGTTGTTGTTGTTGTTGTTGTTATTATTATCAGTTATTATTGTCAGTAAAATGTGAATTCTTTCTCTGTTTAAACTTTACTTATGTGTATTATTGTTCAGGTGCTTCATCAAGTAACCATCAAACTCCCACCAATCAGGTAATCCAGTCTTCTGTTCATTGTGATTCTGTTCTGTTAAATAAATACACATCTGACCTACAATCCACAATATACAGAGAATTTTAATAGAAAAAATCTGAATGTAATCATTATTTTTATTCTTTTAATCCGCTCTGGTTTATAAACGGCTCTTGTTCTTTATCAGGCTGCTGATGATGTCTTGAACTATGCAGCTGTGAGTTTTGCTAAGAAACCTTCATCCTCCAGAACATCCAGAGACACGAGCCATCAAGACGTTTATGCACAAGTTAAAATAAAATAAAGTGAAAAAAAGTCAAAATTTAAAAACAACAATCATAAAATAAAACTTTTTTATTTATTGCTGAAAGTTTCATGATTATTTCCAAACCATTTCATTGTATCATTTTGCCTTACCTGATAGATCTTGTGTGGTTTCTTGTTTGTTTATTTTTTAAACTTTTGGTTGTACTCAACGTCCTACAAGCTGTTTTTATCTCTAAAAGACTAACATTTAGAAGTTTCCTTTGTATTTGTCTTTAAAAAATTAAACTTGTTTTTTTATAATTAATTAATAATTGATTCTATAATTCATTAATAATTAATATGTCAATTAATTAATTTTGTTGCATCCTGATCGCTAATCGAGGGGCGTAACATCCTTGTTGGACACTGTGGCAAGTGATGCCTTGAGAGGAAGCAGATTCAGTAGTGAAACCATCGTCATCTGGGTGTCAGCAGATATAAATAAGTGCAATTATAAATAACTTCTCATCTACACCTGTACTATAGTATAATGTGCAGTTGTGTTAACAGGAACTGATAAACTTATGAAGAACTTATAAATATCAGCATTTAGTCAGTCAGTTCTGAATTAAAAATGAAAGTTTCAGTAGTGCTTTATTTATATGATAAATATTTACATTAGTGTTGCCAAAGCTCAGAGATAAGAATAACAGCAAAAGACAGATTAAAAAAGATGTGTAATAAAAAGTAAAAAATAAATAATATAAAAATAATAAAAAGAGACAAATAAATATAGAGTAGTAAAAATAGGATAATAAATAAATACAGATATTCCCCTCCACAGCTAAAGATAAAGTGGCATGTGAAAAGTAAAGGGAACAAAAAATCAATGTCTTTGCGTGTGATGGTTTTATTGGATTTGGTGAAGAGATCATTGTGAATGTGGTGATATTTGGGCGCTCAGTGAGGAAGTGCAGTTCTGTCTCTATTTCCCTGAATGTGCACCGCTGGCACGGTCTCTTCTCTTGGGGAAGCCAGGACTGTCTGTGTCTCTATTTCTGTCTCTGTCTGTGTCCCGTCTCTACAGCCAGAAGGGGCTCACTGAGTCTGTACATTCATAAGAGGTTTAACTTAAAACCTGTTGTGTTGCAGTTAACGTCTGTTCAGGAATTTCTGTTAAAACTGTTTGTATCAGTTGCAGGCTTGAGATTATCCAACATCCTCAGCCATGTTTATGGTTTCAAGTTCAAGTCGACTTTTATTGTCATTTCAACCCTATACAGTTTAGTAAACAGTAAAATAAACAATGTTCCTCCAGGACCGAGGTGCTACATACAACATTAATTAACAACACGAATTAACAGAAACTAACTAGATCGCTAAGAAATCTGATTAGCTGAGACAAGACAGATTGACATTCTATGTGGTTACATCCACAGTAAGGTCATGGAGATATTTCTGCTGTCTATGTGGGGCCATTCTAAACAGAGTGTGAGTGTTTTTAAGCAGAAGTAGGTTAGGATGGATGGGGCAGGACCAGAGAGTAAAAGGGGTGAGGATCTTCATTATATTATGAGTAGCATGTGGAGAAGGAGGAGAGATGGTGCTGGGTGTTTCGGGGTTGTCAGTGTGAGCTGCTGATTAAAAAGTCTCAGTCTCAAAAGCTCAGAAACCACAATGCTATTCAATGCTGCAGCCAGTAACACTTCTACAGTGTTGAGAGTGTTCTCACACTTGGCCTTAACACTTGAGTCCACTCTCATGACTGCTTGTTTGGGGCAGGGCACAGACTCATTGTTTAATTATTCTTCATTTCATCTCCTTTGGGACTCTCAGGACTGAAGTATGTTGCTGCTATGACGTCCTCAAATCCCAGTAAATGTGTCATAGCTGGGATGTGCTGCTGGTATGATGTTCTC
>JAAGKR010003031.1:28562-81268 GCA_011419295.1 Clarias macrocephalus
GAACTACACCAAAGTTCACATCTGGAACACGTCTGCAGTTTGAAGGTAAACAGTTTTACTCTGATAACCTGCTAATTCCAGATCAACACTTTAACCAGAATTATGTGTACATGTGCATTAAATGTTGAATATTTCACATTATTCATATTCAGCATAATTTTTTGTTTATTTGCTGCTTTTCCAATTTATTTGTAAAGGTGAAGAGATGAAACTCTGTCCTACACCTGGAACACTTAACAACAACACACACTCTGTTACACACCAGGGTTCAAACAGCAGAGATGGAGAAGGTCAGTGTTTTAATCCAATAAGATTCTTTCAATTTCTAGGACAAATTTCTTTATAGTTTAAACATTTTCCTGTTAATAATTAAATGAAATTAATAATATTTATACATGTCATGCATTTTCATAATTTCAGAAAAGCCCTATTGGATTATTGCCTTAACAGCTTTGAATATAATATCTGTTTTTGTGATTGTGGCTCTGGTTGGAGTTTTATTTAAACATCCAAGAAAAGGTTTGTTTAGTTATCATTATTATTAATATTATTATTAGACCTTCCATTAAATATCCATTTAATGTGTATCATTGTTCAGGTGCTTCATCGAGCAACCGTCAAACTCGCACCAATCAGGTAATCCAGGCTTCTATTCATTGTGATTCTGTTCTGTTAAATAAATACACATCTGACCTACAATCCACAATGTACAGAGAATTTTAATAGACAACTATTTACACAATATCAATGTAATCATTATTTTTACTCTTTTAATCCGCTCTGGTTTATAAACGGCTCTTGTTCTTTATCAGACTGAAGATGAAGATGTTTTGAACTATGCAGCTGTGAGTTTTGCTAAGAAACCTTCATCCTCCAGAACATCCAAAGACACGAACCATCAAGACGTTTATGCACAAGTTAAAATACAATAGATAAAGAGAAATAAATTCAGAATATAAACAGAGCCAAAACATAATATTTTACCCAAGTAAAAATGTGTATATTTTAATTAGGTAAGATTTTTATTGCTGTGTGTGTTATTGCTAATTCCATGGTGACTGCTACCATAATTAATTTAACAACTGAAAATTATAAAAAAAAATGTTTAAAAAATACTATCTGATTCTAATAGTTACATTAAAAAGGAATAGCTCCTTGTTCTAAACTTTGCTTGATGTTTTTTTATATTACATTATATATTATTATATTTATATAATTATATTATTATTTTAAATATTTAGTTTTCATCACATGCAATTTTGCAAAAAGCTAAATATAGTGAATATATATTATATTTATTAATAAAAACTCTTCAAGGCCACACTGAGCTAAAAACAACACTGACTTCATTTAATACTTGACCCACCTCAGATCCTGTTGTTGGTGCATAAACTTTTACAAATACCAATGTGAAAAGCTCATACTTGGCTCTAACCACCATTAATCTGCCTTGAACCATTTCTTCGAAAACAGATGATTTTGGCAGTAAGTTTTTGGAGGACAGGATGGCCACTCCACCTCTCCACCCTACTCTCTCTTCCCAGTCTCATCCCAGTCAGTTTAATTAATAAATATCACCGTGTTTCTTGAATAAATCTCACATTTACGTCATTAAATTTTTATAATTTAAACATGTAAGCCTGTTTGCTCGTATCTTTAGCTTCATTCATGTTAAGTAAAGGGATCTTGTTCACTTAGTCACTCATGGTGTTTACTGTGAGAAAAGGTAGACTTAATGAAACAAGTAAGACATAAGCTATTTTACACTGTATCTGTGCCATCATATTTTAGCTCTTGCATGATGGTTGTCTGAAGATTTCTTGTTTATTAACCCTTAGGATGAGTCTTAGGGTGTTTTGGGGCCGTGAAGAGGTTCTGACATTAATATATTTTTCAGTTACTTATAAACATAAGTGGCTAAAATCTGACTACACTGTATTCAGCACAAACTGGGCTACAGTATATGTGAGCAGCATATGTGTACAAGTTTGTATTTTGGAGAAAATAACAGTTATCGTTGTTTGATATCTCAATCACTGAAATAAGGCTAGAAACCACATTCATAACATTTGTTTACAAGACTTGTGTGACCTGGATCTTGTTGTCTAGAGGTTTTGTTTCAAAATGATGTGATAATCATCTTGATCACTCATTCACAGAAGTCAATATGTTCATTTACATTTTCTAAGATATGTTATGTTTAGAAAGGTGAGACGAGGAGGCGTGAAAAATCATGAATAATGCTGTAATTCAAGGAAGACAAAGACCCGAATATTGTCTTGCATAATCCTTTCAGTCTGGTATGTGACAGAAGTAAGTGCTAAAAGAAAATACTTACATGGTGCAAAGAAAATGTCCAGGATTAAACTGAGAGGAACACAGATCATTTTATACACAGAAGGTAAATTTATGGCATAAATATGGCCGTGCAAAATAAAATGAAAAAAAAAAAAGAAGTAAAAGCCCACTCTTACACCCTAAACACAGTCATACATCTTTGTGTCACTTTCAAAAAGTCAAGTAGACTTTTATTGTCATTCCAACCATATACAGTACAGTACACAGTGAAACGAAACAACATGCTACCTACATGCAACATCATAAATGAACAACACAACTTTACCAAAACCATCTAGCTAAATAAGCGATCTAATTAGCTGACTAGCTCAGATATGACAGATTTAAATGTTATATTTTTCAGTTAACCTAAAACAAACAACAACAACAAAAAAAACAGTTCCTGTTTAAATGAAGACATGAGTGAATATTACATACCTGGGCTCATAATGACAAAGCTTCTTAAAACTAAAAGTTGCTCCTAGTGATGAAATTCTACGAAATTTCTTAGAATTATGACATTTTCTTAGAATCCCCCTTAAATTTAGGACTAAATCTTAGTAAAGATAAAAATGATTCACAAAACATCTCAGCCCTAAAAGCAGCTCTTAAAGAAAAAAAATAGTTAAGAGTAGAAAGGAGGACTTTTAAGAGGCTTAAGAGTTTCTATAGCAGAGGTCAAAATGGTGGAAAAAAGAAATATTCTTTAAACACTGATCGTAAAGCTAAAAGTAAACAGTGTTTGTCTAATTTGGCTTTCTTGTTCTTTTACTTCCTACCATCTCTTGGATTGTTGGCTACATACCATCCAAAAGTGCAACTTAAACAGACTGTCCTGTAATCATGTACATTGGTAAAAGGTGGGGCATTTTGCTCCTATTAATATAAAATGGATTACAAGTAATAAAATCACTAAGGTAAATAAATGTTAGAAATGTGTAGAAATTGGTTGCTTCAAAAGTAGACACATTTTCAACATTTGGCTATTCAATTATCTTTAAGATATTTAGCCTATAACTGAAACTTTGCATAAAGTAGCCTGTATTCATATACATATAAAAACATTAAGCTTTCACTGTCTATTCTATTATTATGTATATTTTCACAAAGAGTGCTTTTTAAGACCGTTGCAGAGGTCAGAGGTTATTTTTATCAACCAATCACAGTTCTTGAATTGCTGCGTCATCCCTAGCAATGGTATTAACCACACCTCCTCACTAAGATAAAGGTTTTTGTACTTTCCTTACTCAGAGTTGCTCTGAGAAGTTTCCTAAATCACTTTTAGTCTAGGACTCCCAGCTATGACTTTTTAAGCCAAGATAGGAGACTCTCTCTCTAAGAGAATTCTAAGAAGCTTTATCAATACAGTCCCCAGCATGGTGTTTTTTTTCTTCTTACCATACACTGCTACTAGCGGGAGCAACACTTCTTTAACCCAGACTGTACAGTCGGAAGAGATCCATCCCGAATCCAGAGCCCTTGATTTCTATCAAACAGGTGGCTGATCATTTTTACTGTCACAACTGTTTATTAAAAAAAAGAAAAATACAACATGAGCATGATAACATAATAAAAGAAACTACCGTATATCATCATCAACAATCAATAATGACCATGCATAAAGACAACACAAGCTTTTGTAATGTCATACAACAAATAAAAATAGCGGGGGATGGGGGGGGTGCTTTTTATTCTTATATCTGAATATTAATGAGGCAGTATTTTAGCCACCGGGAGCTAAAGTGTTTGTGCTAAATAACATTATAGTTACATTACAGTGTATTATAGATACCTAACCAAAAACTGAACCAAATAGCTACCGTAAGCTAAATGTATCCAAAACGGGGTGAAATGCACTGGAATATTTACATCACAGCCGATACTGACAACCATCTGTAATTTACATAAGTCATTAGCTTCAGCCACCGGGAGCTAGCATGTTTGTGCTAAGCTACATAAGGCAGTATGGTCGCATGAATAGCGGTGTTTTCTACGTGCTACCCTAAACTATGCATGTGACATTGAAAGACAAAGCTAGCCAAAATGAGGAAAAATGAAATAATATGAGATTTATATTATCAGAATAAGGATTATATGAGACTTAATAACTCACCCATGGTAACAGTTAGCTGAATTCTTTTTAAAACGCACCCGTTTTCTGTCGGAGTTTCAGTGTTGTTGTGAAGAAAAGATAAACTCCTCCCACCGTCCAGAACATTCTGTAGAGCTTCAGAAAACTGTACAGCGCGTCAAATCTTCTACACGTTCAGGAAACTTACTGAATCTCTGTGTGTGTGGTTTGTGTGTGCGCGTGCAGGGGGCGTGGTCTTGTATTTAGCGTGCTTCTACAGCTGTTTCCCTGTGAATAGCATGTGGGCGTGTCATGTGGGCGTGTCCTGCCTCCGGTCATTATCAGATAATGAAGTGCGACGGAAAGACTGTTCCTCTCCTTGGATTCATACGGATTTCATAAACTGAGAATATTTATTTTTTATATCACTTGCTTTATTTAAAAGTAGACCCTTTCATCTTTAAATAGATATATTTCTCATGTCGGTGTGTGAAGTTTTCGCAGAGTTTCAATTAATTTTAGTGACGGGTTTCAGACAGATATTCACGGAGACTGAAAGCACACCCTGTTTATTTTCTTTATTTTACAAAAGCACAATGTTTTGTTCATATAGTGAGTATACCTAATTAAAAGTAGACGCTTTACAAATTAAAATGATGTACTACACTTATACATATGATTAAAAATGACGGAGCATTTTAAGTTCTTTTTAGGGTTACCAGAAAAAATGCACGTTGACCCGCTGGCGGCTCTGCCGACCTCTATCTCATGCGGTTTGACTCACGGTGAGACGCGGTGTTAGGCAAATGACCGCCCAAAGGTTCAGCGAGCTTCCGTGAGGACAAAGTAACAACACCGCAAAGCACCTTACTCACCACAATGAGACCATAGTGACAATGAAGCCTTCCGTCAGGAAAACGCAGATTTCCGCCAACCTCAGATGACGGCGGCTTCCCGATCTCATTACGGTCGCTTTATACAATCACTACACTGTTGACGGAACAATGGCGGATTGTCCGCGTTGTTGTTATGGTGCCCACGTATGGATTACAGTTTTCGCGTTTTTTATTATGGAGTCTGCGTTGTTCTGCGGTTATTACGGTGTACGGTGTTTGCATCTCATTCATGAAAACCAAATGCACTTCTCCTCGTCAACCAGAAGTGCATTTCACAGTGCAGAATAGTTTGCATATATAAATAGAAAGTATATAGGGAGGTAGAGTAGTTACAATAGGTGCAAATGAGCAAAGTGATTACAGGTGGTACAGTAAGGAAGGTATTGTATACCATGCTAAAGAAGTTTGCATATGTAACCATTATACAGTGAGGAGGTAACATATGAGTGCAAATGAGCAAACTCATTATAGTGCAGTAGGAAGGTATTATATACAGAGAAAGAGTTATGTACAGAGTGCAATGATTTTAGTGTAGCCAGTGTGAAGATATTATATACTTATAGTCAATACAGTAGGTTGCATGTGTTATATACAAACAGGTTATATACACTGAGTGCAATGAAGAAGGATATATGGCAAGATGAAAAGTAAATTTTTTTTAAGAGTTTTTTTTTTAAGTTAGTTTAGTTTATTTAATGACATTTGGAATACAATACCAACTTGTAGCTTTCATTTTTTGTGACTACCAATAATGGTTTGCTCTTTTTGGAAAATGTGGTGAGCTCTTAAAAGAGCTTGAGTTCTTTGAGATGGAGGAGAGATTAAATTTTATCTTGCTGCCGAGAAACTTGAGCTATCAGTTTCTCATACTGTTCATACATTGTCCTTCTCTGCAGCCACTGTCTCACCCGATATCTTTTCTGTCTTCTCTTTTTTTCTGCAGCAATTTGTCGTCTTTCCAACTCTTTTCTTCTTCCTCTTCTGATGGTGAAAACTTCTGCAGCCAGACCCAGTAGCTTCATAAAACATGATGTGGTGAGTAGTGTTTGTTCCTCGCGGAAAAGCATCTTGTCTATAGGAATGTACTAAATCAATGGAAAGATGCAGAGGAGAGACCTTTTATATTGTACATTTTCACGCGGTGAAGTGTGGTGGTCCAGTCCGCGATTTCCGCACTCCGGAACCGTAATAAGAACGTATGTACAGCATCGTTTACATACTAAACGTAGTGCTTCCGTATGCACCAAAATGAAAAAAACTCAACTTAACCGCAAAAACAATTAATCGCAACGACACCGGAGCTATATGCAATGACACAGAGGATACCGTGATGGCTCCTCCCCAAATACCCCAATTTCTCTTCTTTCGCGACCACTTCCGCATGAAACTGTACTAAACTGTGGTACATAGTGATGGAAACGTTATCACTACGCCAAAACTGCAAAAACTTTTTTAAAAATAGCGATGAACCGCTCTTACAACCACCGCACGAAACCGCGATAACTCCATAGGTGAGATAGGGGTATAAGGATTTTTATTAAACCTTTTTTTTCTGTCTAATTCTCATATATGTTTGTGCAGAAATTAGAAAAACCTCTTTGTCATCAAAATGGTTTTCAATTCTTTTGTCAAAGATAACCCCTTTGTTATCTTTGGTCACTTTTAGAAAATTTTTATCTGTTCAAGTGTATAATTTTTTCCCAGAAAATTCTGTCAGAAAAAGGTGGATTGATTGATGGATACATGCTGGATTCAGACTCTAAATGCTGATGTTTTGCCTGATGTTTTCTCTTTGGGCTCCTCACCACTGCTCCATTCTTGCAAGCCTTATGTGTCAGATTCTTGTTTCCTTTTTAATGTCTGGGTTTAAAAACATTATCTTCTTGCATTAGTTCATCATCACCGTCTAGAAATTTGTTTTAGCAATTGGTAGGGCATATTGTCCTGCTGTAGAATTTTCCTTACTCTTCTTAATTTCTTGGTTCTATGGATATTTCATCTTGTTTTTTTTATGGTTTTTTTTTTTTAATCAGTGTTTCCTTCACTTCACTGGTCCATCTCTATGGTATCCTCACTGTCCTGCTCTGCCTGAGTCACTGTGTCTTCTGTTTTTTTTCAGCTGTGGAAAGTCTCTCAGGACAAGCTCGTACTAAGTGTACCTCTACGCTTGAGACGAAACACTTTAGAGTTCCTGAGATTATAAATGTGGCATATTCAAAATCCTCCACCCTCATGTTAAAGACTAAATTAAGCCTCATCATTTTTACTGCGCACCATGAGAACCTGGCATCTATGAGAGACAATATGTTTCAGTAAGGGTGATTTACATCCTGCCAGCAGTTTTTTTTAAAAGGGACATAATTTTTCCGTATCTTGTAAGTTCTCTCTGTAGCAGATCATCACTTATAAATGGAGGGATATTTGATATTGTGACTTTTTTCCTGGTGTTGAGAGAAGTGACACACCCATAAGCTTGTCGTTAACAACAATGTCTTTTTCAATAACTTTGTTAATTTTTTCGATTTCATCAATAAAGATCGCAATAGCACTGTTCATACGAGCTGCAGATTTAATGCTGCTAAATTCAACAACTTCTCCAACTACTAATGCAACATCTTCTACCAAACACAGAAACCCAGGCAAAATTGTAATGCCATGTTTGCACGTTAATCTGGTGTATTCCATTTTAAAGTAAAAAACTGCACCTGACTGGATGCCAAAAGCACACTGCTTGCAAAAAACCATTAACCTGCACCACACCACACCGTGACACAATATTTACATAGACAAGGGAAAGAAAGAAAGTTAGGAAAAGCACTCATGCAAATGCTCTCATGCAACCGTTATCCACGCCATAGACAATTGCCTTCAGATGACCCCAAAGACCTTGGGGGCCATTCAACTGGCCCACAACTACCAATCCACTTTTCAGGAAACTCTTCATCTAGGAATGCTCGGACCTGACACCCATAATGTAGTGGTGCACCATCTTGCTGGAAAAACTCAGGGAACGTGCCAGCTTCAGTGCATAAAGACGGAAACACATCATCATGTAGCAATTTCAAGTATCCAGTGGCCTTGAGGTTTCCATTGATGAAGAATGGCCCCACTATCTTTGTACCCCATATGCCACACCATACCATCACTTTTTTGTTCATTAGTGACAGTTTTCATGTGTCCACATTTTGGCAAATCCAACGCTGAACCAGTTTCATGAAACTTAGCAAGCAGTTTGCTAACTGTAGCATGGGAGATGGGTGGTCTCGTAGGTTGTCTTGCACTGAAATCTGCTGCAATGACCCGGTTACTGTGTTCACCGGATATTAACACAATTTCGATCCGCTCATCACGTGTTAACCTCTTCGACATGTCAATGGCTGTGAACAAAGAGAAACTTGTAAATAACTCATGAAATAATAAAGTTACGTTAAAATCAAGCTCACCATTGTTTTTCTTGTGAAATTCCCAATAAGTTTGATGTGTCACATGACCCTCTTCCTATTGAAAAAACAAAAGTTGGATCCAAGATGACCAACTTAAAAATGGCCACCATCTTGAAAAGTTTGCCCCCTCACATATACTAATGTGACACAAACAGGACGTTAATATCACCAACCATTCCCATTTTATTAAGGTGTATCCATATAAATGGCCCACCCTGTATTTAAATCTAACATCCCTTAAAGCCCTGATAAAGAAAGTATCAAACCACAGTGCTGTTTCAATTAACACTAACACACACTCTCTGGTGAGAGATGGAGACTAGAGGACAAACGTCTCAAACAAACAGCAGTGTGAGGACATTAAGGGATTTAACCACATCAATGTAAGTAAAAGTAAGATCTTTGACTTCGGCACCACAGACACGCAGACACGAGGTGAGGCCTTATGAGTAAAGCGTAAAATGGAAAAGGGGAAGAAAACTGAGGAAGAAGAATGGAAAGAAGGGGAGAAAAGTAGTGGGGATTGCACGTGCTGGTCCAGGCAGTGCCCAGCTGGCAGAGGGGCACTCAGCTGGTGAGTGCTGGCAACCACGGAGAGGCAGAGTGCGTCTACACGTTCCCATTGACCCTTCAGCCAGCCATGTCATATCTAGCTTTAAAGACTGGGTCAACTGGCCCTGCCCAGCCATTCAGGCATTCAGCTATTGTCACCTCAGGGAATCTCTAGCTGCGTTCAATTCGGAAGTGTACATAGTGCTTCCTTCTCCCTGCTCCGTGTGCAGGGAATGTCTGTGAAGGGAACTTCCCTTCACAAAATTCTACCATTAGGAACACCCCGCAACGTCACCAGCGCTGACGTCACTTCCTGTGTGTGCTACCATGGTAACCTCGGATACCTGTCGCTGCTGCTGTGGAAATTTCACAATACAGCTGGAACGAGGGTCTTATTGACGATGACAAAAAAGTTAAAAGTGCTGCGTCAGCTCCTGCAGGCCTTTCCTCAACTTCATTCAACGCCACACAGTGACATTCAGCATTTCCAGGGTGTATTTCAATGCAATTCAATTTTATTTCTATAGCGCTTTTAACAATGGTCATTGTCTCAAAGCAGCTTAACAGAAATGAAAGAAGAAAATTAAAAGAAAATTTATGGAAGTGAATATGTATAAGAAAAATGTGGTTAGATAATGAGATTGTCCCTGATGAGCAAGCCAAGGGTGACAGCGACAGTGGCAAGGAAAAACTCCCTGAGATGGCAATAGGAAGAAACCTTGAGAGGAACCAGACTCAACAGGGAACCCATCCTCATCTGGATGATAACAGATAACAAACATTATATAACATCATGTGTGTTATGCAGCTGAAAGTTCGATATAACAGAGGTTATTGAAATTAACATGAAGTTCAGTTCAGCACAGGGATGAGTCAGCAGGTGCAGAGCGCAGATGGGGTCTGGATCACTGGGAGCTCAGGAGCAGCATGTGTAGATCCAAACCATCATGAAGCAGAATCCAGGTGGAGCTGGTCCTTCTCTGGATGCCTCAGGAACCTCGCAAGGTTGGTCTCTGTCTACTGAAGCTGGCACAATCTCCAGATGCCTCTATGGGTAGAGAAATAAAGAGCAGGTGAAAAGAATCAGCGTGGTTGCCATTCAGGATAGACGTACTGGAGTATGAGGTAAAGAAATTAATTATGTACGTCAGATTAAAGAGATGCGTCTTGAGTCGACTTTTAAACTGGGAAACTGTGTCTGAGCCCTGAACACTGTCAGGAAGGCTATTTCAAAGCTTTGGAGCTAGATATGAAAATGCCCTACCTTCTTTTGTAGATTTTAATATTCTGGGAATTACCAGAAGTACGGAGTTTTCTGATCTTAAGGAGCGTGGTGGATTGTAACGTATCAGAAGACTGGTTAGGTGTGTGGGAGCTAGACCGTTTAGAGCCTTGTATGTAAATAATGCTATTTTGTAATTAGGGTAGCCAGTGCAGGGATGATAATATTGGGGTTATATGATCATATTTTCTGGATCTAGTGAGAACCCTGGCAGCTGCATTTTGGACTAACTGTAGCTTGTTAATTCAGGATGCAGAACAGCCTCCCAGTAATGCATTACAGTAGCCCAGTCTGGAGGACATGAATGCATGAACCAGCTTATGGCATTGCCCTTCTTACATGCTGCTCTCTGGCTTAGGAAAATGCATTAGCGGTGTAGCATCTATCCACCGTGCCGTGAGCTCTGACAGGTGAATCGATGGTGTTCAATTCATTCTCTTTTGTGCTGGAACGTGACGAGGTGAATTAGTGGTGTTCAGTCCGTCTGCCTTTGTGCCATAAGCTCGGACATGTGACTTGGCAGTGCTCAGTCCATCCACCTTTCTAAACTATGTGAAATGAGCTCAAACAGGTGACTCTGCTGAACTCACTCCACTTGCCTTTATACAATGAGCTCTAAATGACAAGGCGGCACACAATCCTCTTGCTTTTATCCACAGAGCTCAAATAGGTGTAATGGCAGCACTCAGATGAAAAGAGCTCAGACAGGTGAAAGGGTGGTGTTGTGTGCTTATGCTGGTGGGACGACAGCACAGCGTCCTCAGGCTGGCATGATAACAGCATAGAGTGCTCAAGTTGGCGTAATAACGCCTTGTATGCTGATCTTTGAAGTCCCTGGGTCGCAGGGTATCGCCCCACTCAGATGCCACTCACGTGTGCCGGTTGGTCCATGCTCGAGGCTTTAGAGCGGCAGAGTGGTTTCTCCTGAGCATAAGCAGCTGGATCATGTAAGCTGGTGCTAGAAGTTCTTGTAACATGTAGGATAGCTACAGCCGCATGCTGCTCTCACCTTTAGCGTTTGCCACACAACATTAGGCTCTGAGCTGGTGTTATTGTGGACTCTGTACAACATTCCCCACCCTGCTTTTAAAATGTGGCAGGAAGATGAGATCTATTATTTACTCCTCGCCAGCCAGGTCAAATCTAGTGCCCCCCCCTTCACACACCTGGAGAAGGTGATGGAGCTACTGTAGGGAGCCTTCAGAGTGAGCAAGAAGCAAAAAAAAATCTGGACACATACCCGTCACAAATTCGCCCTGTTACAATTCTAATTTAACTGTTTACATGATGCTGATCCACTAGGAGGTGTTCACATGCGTAAATCATTTAATCAAAATATAACCCTTTTTACATGTAAAACCTGGGTTTGCCTGCTGTAAAGCAATAGAATTGTTGTGAATAAAAAAGCAGAAGGAGAAGAAAAAAGCTCTTCTGACAAATCTCACTTTCTGGTTTGTGATTATAACAAGAATTTGGCCTCTTTTTTTATTGTTTAGAGCTTCTCTGCATATGAAATAAAACTCATCTGTGCCCCTTCCCCTATCATAGACCACGAGCCAGTGGATGGAAGTCTGAGACAAGGACTACTGACAGTGTGTGATTCTTACCAACCTTACTGATCAGGAATGGAACCACATTTCCCTCTTGGAAACTCATTACCTTATTTAAACACTGCATGGGGCAAACAGGTGCAAAACTAAACTATTTATTGCACCAAGAGAGAAACAATCAGATCAGTTGTTTACATGACCTTTATTTTCCTATTTGCATTTGTCTTGTATTGATGACAATACATCTCAGTCATCAAAGTGGAGGAAAGCAAGAGGAGACACAGTCACAGAGAGGGAAAAGGCTGCTGCATTAACGTTACAGCCTCCGTTCCCAGTCAGGAGAGCTGCCCAGACATGGGATTGTCACGTTGACTCCTGTGTCTGTGGCCAAAAGAGAGCTGAATGATCATCGCAAGTCCAGTTGGCTACTCTGCCGACATCATAGCTTACTAGCAGCAAGGAGAGTGTTTGACTCGCAGCAAAACAGCGACATTGCAGTCATCAAAGTGGAGGAAAGCCAGAGGAGACACAACTGACATTAATGTTGGTGCTGATGCGTTGAACCTGACATCACTTCATTAGTTCAAGATGAGGAAGTGTATTAATTCTGTAACTTAAATACATCTCAATACAATCATTAATATGTTTCTCAATAGTGAAATGTGTGCTCTGATAATGAAAGCAACAAACTCTTTAGTTTGCAGTGTATTTCTCACTTTAAACCACAGTGCAGTTTCCAATAACAATGACACACACTCGAAACTATGAAACACACGTCTCAAACCAAACAGCAGTGTGAGGACATTAAGGCTTTTACCACATCAAAGGAGCTGAAACTGCCGGACTCATAGACTGCAGCAGCGCTTTGTCTAAATGCTTTATATAAATACTTTTGGATCTGTTTTATACAGGTTAATCAAAAAAGTTTTATATTTATCAAAATGTGTGAGATTACACTTTAATTAATACCAGTTCTGTCTCTGTTGTTGTGTCCTATAGGGTGGATAACAGGCCTCACACAGATGGAGCACAGTCTCTAGTACAGTCTGAATAAATAGTGATCTCAACATTCTACATGATATTTTTAGACATTTTTATTAATGAACTTTTGTGTTTTAGTCTGAGATTCTAACATAAAGACATTCAGACTGTTGAAGTGACCCAAAATAAGTCAGTGTGAGCTGCTGATTAAACACTCAGTCTCAGAAACTCAGAAACCACAATGTTATTTCTGTTCAACTGAAACAACTGCATGATGTGAGAGATGCTGCTGCAGTCAGTAACACTTCTACACATGTGTTAAGAGCGTTTTCACACTCTGCTTAAACAGTTGAGTCCCCTCTCATGACTGCTTCTAGGTTTGTTTGGGGGCGGAGCTTATAATGACATGTTTACTTTTACACAGTGGAATTATTTTGAGCCATGGGTCACTTCAGTAATTCCATACATCACTTACTGTACATGTGCTCAACATTGTTGAGAGTTCATCCTTTTATTTAATTAATTTATTTGACTTATTTCCAGCACTTAAGCAGCCTGTCATCATGGAGGAATACAAGCAAATGAGGAGCTGTTCTGGTAAAAGAAGATTTTAACCACAGAGACTCCAGGCCCCCCGTGACCCTGTATACACGATAAAGCGATATAGACAATGAGATGATATCAGATGTATATTTTTCTGTTTTCTGTACTAAGACTTGCACCACAAGAGGGAGCTCATCATAGTAATGTTGCTCCAGTACTACCAAAGCCTTGTAGTATTTATCAATAAGGTTTGATGTACCAAACTGACCCTATCTACAAAAGTCAAAGCACAAACATTATGGAAATGAGCTACAAATACACAAACACTGCAGATCTAAAACCAGCTATAACTGGTTAAATTAATTGCTGCTAATATTTAATATGTGAGTTAATTCTGAGTTAATGTTTCTGTCATACAATACAGAAGTTCTAATAACTTAACAAAATAGTAAGTTTTTGTTTTTCTCAAGATAACACTGATTGATATCTTGTTTATTTGTAATTCAGTGTGTGTGTGTGTGTGTGTGTGTGTGTGTGTGTGTGTGTGTAGTCACAGGCTCACTTCCCCTATCAACCCAGAGCATTTCTGGTGCAGGATTTTTCTTTTGTGGCATTTCCCCCCCAATGTGATTTGTTTTTTCATGTGTTTTTGTATTTTCCTAATTTTTCTTTTTGTATGCGCTTTGATGTTTGTATGTGGTTTTCTATTTGCAGTGCATTTGCCTAATGATTGTGCTTTTATATGAATTTTCGTATTTGCAGTGAGAAATCCTGTTAATGTCGTTAATCACTGAATGTGATACTTAAAGGAAAAGTGCATTGCTGTCATTAGAAGGTTAATTAACAGATTAAACTTGTGGCTTTGTAAAAAACAAGACGTTAAATAGATCACCTGAATCAGTGATAACGTCCATTGTTTAGAGTCCCTGGTGTGTGTATATGGGATTGTATGGTAACCACGAAGCACTTCAAACCATAAACCCTGGAGGTGCGAGAACACTGTGCTAACAACTATGGAAACTGTTCCCCTTCCGCTTCATAGTTAAACATTTTCATTATAAAATTACATTCTTTCTGTATTATTGACTCTTGGATGTAACATTTTAAAATGAAAGAAAGAACAAACATATGCTTCCCTAATGTAAATGTTTCTAGTATCTACATCTTAAATAATACAGATGAGCAAATATAATATATAAATAATTATATATAAAATATAATAAATATAAAATATTTTCCCCCCAAGATGTCTGATGGTCTCCATAAAATACTGTATATAATCTCACTCTAGTTTCAATCTTCAACAAATGATCATTGAAAGGACCACAGAGAAACTATACTCCGTCCCTCCAACAGGAGAATAAAAATTGTTTTTCTTAGATTCGTTAGATCTTAGGGTCGTTAAATTTCATGTCATTAAACTTCTTCTATCAGAGAGGTTCCAGCACACAGGACTGATAGAGCTCCAGTAGATCATATCTGTAAAGTCATGTGACTCATCACAGCATCAGAATAGACAAGAATTCACTGTGAGCTTCACATCTCATTACAGCTAATGGACCAATCAAATCAGTCCACAGCTTCAAAACATCCAATCAGGCGTGAGTCTGGACCTGGTTTTCTACTGAACACACAAGTTCATTACCTCACTATCACTTTGTCTAAACAGGAACGATGATCACACTCTTTGTGGCTCTTTACTCTCTGCTTTGTCTCTGCACAACTGGTGAGGAACATTTTAAACTTTAATGTAAAATAGTCATTTTACATATTTAACTAATTTACTGACTTCATAAAACATTAAATATCAAATGCTGTTTATTTGTTTTTATTTATTATTTATTTATTTTTTTCAGTGAAATCTTCCGAATTCAAGCAGCTTCATGTGAAAATGGTAAAACTAGGAGGAGATGCAATTATGAAATGTGACATTAGTGGGGTCAAAAACAAAAATACTTTAGCTTGGTACAGACAGGGTTTTGAAAAATTGCCACGGTTTTTGGTGAGATCATACAGTAACACTCTGGGCTACACATTTGTTGAGGGATTTAATGATGGCCGCTTCGATGTTACTGTAAAAGGGCAAAAGTTTGATCTCAACATTATCAACATAAGAGAAGATGATGGAGGAGAATATTTCTGTGGAGAAGTTGATGAAAATTCACTGAAGTTCACATCTGGAACACGTCTGCAGTTTGAAGGTAAACAGTTTTACTCTGATAACCTGCTAATTCCAGATCAACACTTTAACCAGAATTATGTGTACATGTGCATTAAATGTTGAATATTTCACATTATTCATATTTAGTATCATTTCTGTTTATTTGCTGCTTTTCCAATTTATTTGTAAAGGTGAAGAGATGAGACTCTGTTCTACACCTGGAACACTTAACAACAACACAGACTCTGTTACACACCAGGGTTCAAACAGCAGTGATGGAGAAGGTCAGAGTTTTAATCAAATAAACTTCCTTTTAGTTTTTTATAAGAAAATAAACTGATAAGATGCACCATGAAACATTTTACATTTTTCAAGTTAAAAATTCTGAAATGTTAAAAACTTTAAAGTCTTTTAAAGTAGTAACATGTTATATTTACTTTATAGGAAAAACTTCTGACATGAAGAATCTTAGTGTGAAAACAGTAAAAGTTGGAGAAGATGTAACTATGGAGTGCAACATTAGTGGGGTCACAAACAAAAATACTTTAGCTTGGTACAGACAGAGATCTGGAAAAGTGCCTCAGGTTTTTGCAAGACAGTTCGAGCAGAGTTACACTTTTGCTGAGGGATTTAATGATAGTCGCTTCAGTGTTACTGTAAATGACCATAAGTTTGATCTCAACATTAACGAAACAAGAGAAGATGATGGAGGAGAATATTTCTGTGGATATGTGGACGGAAATATACTAAAGTTCACATCTGGAACACGTCTGCAGTTTGAAGGTAAACAGTTTTACTCTGATAAGCTGCTAATTCCAGATCAACACTTTAACCAGAATTATGTGTACATGTGCATTAAATGTTGAAAATTTCACATTATTCATATTTAATATAATTTCTGTTCATTTGCTGCTTTTCTACCTTATTTGTAAAGGTGAAGAGATAAAACTCTGTCCTACACCTGGAACACTTAACAACAACACACACTCTGTTACACACCAGGGTTCAAACTGCAGAGATGGAGAAGGTACAGTAAGAGTTTTAATCAAATCCACTTTATTTTACTTTCTATAACAGAATTTGCCATGGATAAAACTTTTGGTTTCAATAAATTATAAAAAATGTTAAGGCTTTCTTTCCCACTGTAGCGCTCGCACACATTTCGGCATGTATTGCTATTTATTAGTGGTGCTTGTGAAGGAAAGCATCACTTGTATTATCCTGCAGGCTTATTTGTCTTTTCTTTTTGTTTTATTCTTCTTCTGTACAAAATTTGGTGTGTAACTAGTCCCGTGCCGTTTGTCATCGACCCATGAAAGCGGTGGCTAATTGTGCGGTTATTTAGGAATTATCTTGACAAAAGAATATCATAGACAAATGGAGATTGGTTTATATCATTCATAGTCAACAGAAGTCTTTGATTTCTTCATTATCAGGTGCCAAGCCACAACAAAACAGAGTATCCAAATCATTTTACAAGACACTGATCTCTGCATCAGAACATTGAATAGACATGTCAGTTTAATTTTTTGACTCATGCTAGCAAAGAAAAGCTACACACTAATATTTAGTATATAAGGGCTAAAACATGTTAAAATTGTGTTAGCATCATGCAAGCAACATGCTAATCACATTGGAGTCATGCTAGCAACATGATAATCATGCTAGCATCATGTCAGCAACATGCTAATGATGTTGCTAGCAACATGCAAATATATGTAGTTAGCATCATGTTAGCAACACGCTAACAGGGAGGGGGGAGGGGGGTCCTTTTACTCAGACGACCAATCAGTCTCTCAGGATCACTGGGACGCTGTCATGCCACACCCTAGCAGCCACTTTAAAGCATCTTAGCAACTGGTCCTGTAGACCGTCATTATAAAAGTCCCAAGTTTTGCCACAGTAAGCACCACTAACATTTTCTTTTAAAAAATTACTCCTCTAGTTTATTTTTAATACTTTGTTTTTCCATACAGGTCCTGATCAGATGGAGGTGCTGTTCTGGCTCTCTGTGTTTAGAGTTGGAGTTCTTGTCTTCATTATTTTTCCAACGAGCCTGGTTGTTTTCAAATTAAGAATAAAATAGAATTTAAAATACAAATGTAAATGTTGATTTATAGAGAGGAAAATATATATATATAATTAGATGTACTTGTTAGGAAAGGGAATTTTTAGTTGTTGATATGACTCAATCCACAATGTGTTTAAAATATGACATGATTAAAAATTTTATAACAGCTATGTGTGGCTGCAGAATATCTGTGCTTTATTAATTTTATTTATTTTTAATCACACTGGTTTCCCTGAATATGTAAAGAACAAACAAACATGTAAAATGTAAAATGCAAGTAAAATGTATCCAAAGCATCACACATATAAACAATATGCCTTTTGTTTTGTTTTGTCCATGCCGTTAGTCACTTCATCTAGATCGTCTGCATTTATGGGTCTCATAAGAAATTGGGACAGATCCGGCAGATCACTTGTGAATCTGTCTTTGTTAGTCAAGTTAATATTTCTACCACGTGGGAAGATACAGCTAATCTGTTCTACAGATAGAATATATATCAAGAGGTGATGATCTGTAATATCATCACTTTGAGGTAGAATCTCTATATTAGAGACATCTATACCATGGGATATAATTAAATCTAGCATATGATTAAAGTGGTGAGTTGGTCTATTTATATTTTGCTTAGCGTCAAAGAATTTAGCAAATCCATAAATGTGAGTGTTAAAGTGTCATTAGCATCATCTACATGAATGTTAAAGTTTCCTACTATCAACACTTTGTCAGAGTTAATCAATAGGTCTAACAGCAGATGTCCAAACTCTTTAATAAACTCAACATAATGTTGGATATGTTTTATATACTCACTCACTCACCATCTTCTATACCGCTTAATCCTGTATTCAGGGTAATTAGTGGGTGGAGTCTATGCCAGGAGTCTTAGGGCACAAGGTGGGGTACACCTTGGAGACAGGGTGCCAATTCATCGCAGGGCACACACACACTCACACACTCATTCACACACTACGACCAACTTGGGAATGCCATTTAACCTAACCTTTGGACTGTGGGAGGAAACCCACCAAGCACAGGGAGAACATGCAAAGTCCATGCTCACAGAGACAGGAATCGAACCTGGCCGGGATAACAGTGAATCCACATTATAGTTCTATGGAAGTCTGAGATTCTAACATAAAAACATTCAGTCTGTTGAAGTGACCCAAAATAAGTTTGTGCTGATTAAAACACTCAACTCAACTGAAATGCCCGTGTGTGTGTGTGTGTGTGTGTGTGTGTGTGTGTGTGTGTGTGTGTGTGTGTGTGATGGATTGGATCCCTGAATAGGAAGAACTCAGCCTACACCACCAAACTATTTGCCTCCTTTACATGGTGTTTGAGTCAGTTTGAAAGGGTGGGAATGAATGGTGGGAAATAATCAAAACTGAGTGGTCATGATTATCAAAACCACAGGGACAGACAAACAGATAGATGAAATGATCTTCACTCTCTCTCTCTCTCTCTCTCTCTCCCTCCCTCACACACACACACAAACACACACAATATTCCTGTGTAAATTTGCATTTTACATTTTCACCAAATGTCACATGACTATAGGAAGCGAGTGCATTAGGTCAGGCCCACCACATGAAAAACACACATGAGTGTCTGACAAAAAGCCCCACAGTGACCATAACAGGGACCACAAGAAATAGTTGTCACATATTTGCGCTTGTGGTTTTGTGGTAGAGGAGTTGGACCCAATACACATACACCTCTGGGATGCTGTGGCAGCTCAGCGCTCACCAGATCAGATTGTGTGGAACTCATTCAAATGCCTTCTCCAGGTCCAAAAACACCTACAGGTGCATCTCAATAAAAGTGGATTTATTTCAGTAATTCAATTCAAAATTAAATTTATTTTATAGATTCATTACACACAGACTGATATACACTATATTGTATTCGCTTTACACGAGGTTTAGGAGTGTGTTCATGGAAAAGTTTAAACGTTCTTCCAGGAATACATTTGTGTGGTCAGACATTGATGTTGGACGAGAAGGCGTGGCTCACAGTCTCCGCCCCTAATTCCTCCCAAAAGTGTTCTATCAGGATGAGGTCAGGACTCAGGACTCTGTGCAGTCCAGTCATGTTCTTCCACATCGAACTCGCTCATGGATCTTACTTTGTGCACAGCTGCGCAGTCATGTTGGAATTGGTGTTGTGGAATTGTCTTCAGGAGTGGGGCTCGACCCCTTACCTCCACTGAAAGGAACTCTTAATGCTTCAGCATACCAACATATTTTGGACAATTTCTTGGTCCCAACTTTGTGGGAACACTTTGGGGATGGTCACTTCCTGTTCCAATACCGCACCAGTGCAGGTATTCTTCCATGATGACATGCTCATTGAGTGCTGGTACTAAATTAACCTCATAAAAAAAGATAGAAAAAAGTCACATACACATAAGTGATGTACGTAAAGCAGTAGAAGTGATCCATGGCTCAGGATAAATTTTTCTCTGTGTGAAAGAAAACCTCTGATTATAAGCTCCGCCCCCAAATGAGACTAGAAGCAGTCATGATAGTGGACTCAATTGTCCATGCCAAGTGTGAAAACCCTCTTAAAACATTTGTAGAAGTGTTACTGACTGCAGCAGCTCTCTCTCACATCATGCAGCTGTTTCAGTGGTGCTGCAGTCTGAGTCTGACAGTTTGAGAAAGAGGTTGATTCTCACTTATGATATATATATTCAATGGTTAGAACATGGTAAAAGACTCAAATAATTAAGTACAGGTGAAACTTGAAAAATTTGAATATCGTGCAAAAGTTATTTTATTTCAGTAATGCAACTTAAAAGGTGAAACTAATATATGAGAAAGACTCATTACATACAAAGCAAGATAGATCAAGCCGTGATTTGTCATAATTGAGATGATTATGTCTTACAGCTCATGAAAACCCCAAATCCACAATCTCAGAAAATTTTTATATTACATGCAATCAATAAAACAAGGATTGTACATACAGTAGGTAGTCAACCGGATTAATGTTTTTACCCACTGAGTGGCGCTGTATAACTATAGACTGGTGCCTCAGGCCTTAGTTCATTCTCTCAAGGATTAACTATAATGGTTCACTTAACTTTATCTGCGACTATTGATAGAATGATCTAAGGCCTGAGGCACCAGTCTGTAGTTATATAGCGCCACTCAGTGGTAAAGCCAGCAAACGCACAAACTCCAGTGTAACCCAGGCCTGTAAAACTAGAATACCGCTTGAGTACCATGTGTATTTATATTTACATTAACAAAAGAAAGAAAGAAAGTTAGAAAAAACACTCCAGGTCGCAGGTCTGGAGCCTATCCTAGAAGACTTAGGGCACAAGACAGGATACACCCTGGATGCAGTGTCAGGGTACACACACATACACACACTCACGTACCCACTACGAGCAATTTGGGAATGCCAGTTAGCCTAATCTGCATGTCTTTGAACTGTGAGAGGAAACCAAAGTACCTGGAGGAAAGGCATGGGGAGAACACAGACTCCATACAAACAGACCCTGAGGAGGGAATTGAACCCGGAACCTGGAGGTGCAAGCCGTACCACCATGTTGCCTTATGAACATGATCATATTTGCACTTGCCTGATTCGACAACTGCTTTCGAACTATCATTAATGTGGAGCTTAATGGGGACGGGCTTGTATATTTTGCGAGGCCCTCCCCAACCTGCATAGTGAGCTTATCAGAAGGTCTACCTATAGATGCAGTGTTGCAGCAGTCTCAAACATGAACTGCAGCAGACATTGCATATCATCCTCTATATAGCAGATATAATCATTAAATAGTGCAGGTGATGAATGAATAAAGAAAGAGTAAAAAGATCTTTACGTAAAAGTACAATGTGTGAATTTAACAGCTCTGGGTGAGATAATGTTTTTCATCTTGAGTTGAACTTTTTTAGGCTACATTCTGTCCTCTAACTCCACAGCACTTTGTTTAAATGATTTACATAAATACTTCTGTTTTATGCAGAGTAAGCTCTTAGGTGGCACCACAGACACACTGACATGAGGTGCGGTCTTATGATAAAAGGGTAGTTTTATTTGGAAAAATAGAAAAAGGGAAGAAAATACCCTTTCCTTCGAGCACAATAGCTAAGTCCCACGAAGGGACTGTCGCTCTAGTGGGCGGCCTCAACCGTTTAGCTCCACGAATAAAATGGACAACTAAAGGGTGCTTTCCCACAGAAACCCCATCGGTCAGAACATGACAAGCCAACATAGCGGCTATGTATGTTCTGAGAGTACTAGGGCATAAGCCCGTGGACAACTTTTCTCGCAGAAACTCCAGCACTGAAACAATTCAGCAGTGGACTGGGTCTAGATGTTTTGCCATGCACCAACTTTCAAATACACTCCATTTGAGGGCATAAGTTCTTCTAGTGGAGGGAGCCCTAGCACTTAGAATAGTCTCAATTATGCTGGCTGGAATCCCAGCATCTCATAGTTGGTCCCCTTCAGAGGCCAGATGTGAAGGTTCCAGAGCTTGGGCCAGGGATGAAATATTGTCCCTTGTGCCTGAGACAGAAGATCCCTCCTCACTGGAATCACCCAAAGTTAGCCATCGAGGAGAGATATTAGATCCGAGAACCACACTCTGGTCGGCCAACGGGGAGCTATCAATAAGAGGCACAAACCCTGTTGACGGACCCTCGCCAGGAGACTCCCGGGAGCAGAGCTATCGGAGGAAATGCATAAAGGCGTAATCTGGGCCACATATGGGCCATCGCATCCAGACCCAGGGGAGCTGGAGGAGTCAGAGAGTAGTAAAAGGGGACATTGTGCTGTTTCTTCTTTTTGAGGCAAAGAGGTCCACCTCTGCTACATAAAATGTTTCCCAGATTTGACTGACCACTTCGGGGTGGAGTTTCCATTCCCCATGTGTCACAGCTTGTCTGGATAGCAAGTCTGCTCCCACATCCATATGCCCCGGAATGTAAATCGCCCTGAGGGATAGGAACTTGTCCTGTGCCCAAAGCAGAAACTGCTGCACTAGCTTATTCAATCGGAGTGAGCGGTCCGCCCTGGCGATTTATGTACGAAACTACCGTAGTGTTGTTCACCCGCACTAAGACATGGCAGCCTCTCAACTGCTGGAGGAAGTGTTTCAGGGCCAAAAACAGAGCCATCATTTTGAGGCAATTGATGTGCCACGCGAGAAGATGACCTCTCCAGCTCCCTTGGGCTGGACCGCCATCTAAGACTGCACCCCAGCCCATGAGGGAAGACGGCCCTAGAGTGGGACCCAGAAGGCCCAAAAGTATTACCATGGATGCAGCTGCCACGAAACCTAAAGATTTCTGAAAGTGATGAACAGTCAATTTCCGGCCTATCTTGATTCCCTTCAGGGTGTTGAGGATGGATTAGACATGAGCGGGAGACAGCTGTGCACGCATTGTTATGGAATCCCATGTGACACCCAAATATGTTGTCCTCTGAACAGGAAAGAGAACGCTTTTCATGGCATTGAGTCTCAATCCTAAAGAATGGAAATGAGCTAGGACCACATCCCGATGTCGAAGCGCTAGCTCCTGAGACTGAGCTAGAATCAGCCAGTCGTCTACATAATTCAAAATATGGATGACCTGGAGTCGTAAAGGAGCCAGAGCTGCATCCTTGCATGTTGTATATGTGCGGGGTGACAGAGCGAGGTCAAATGGAAGGACCCGATACTGGTTAGCTTCGGCCCCTGAAAGCGAACCTCAGGAATTTTCTGTGTTGTGGCAATATTTCTATATGGAAATATGCATTCTTCAGGTAGATTGTGACTTATGGTTGGATTTGAAAAACAATAATTTTGCCAGTCAACATTTTGAATCAGAATTTCCTGAGATAGCGGTTCAAGCCGCAAAGATCTAAAATTGGACGCAGCCCCCCATCTTTCTTGAGAACCAAGAAGAACCGACTGTAGTAGCCTGACTCTCTGTCTGGGACGGGAACATGTTCTATGACCCCTTTGCCCAGCAAAGTATGTAATTCCTGAACCAACAGATGTGCTCGTTCTGGTTTCATGGAAGTGGCGTCCACACCGTTGAAACACGGAGGACGATGTGCAAACTGAATCATGTAGCCTCTCTCTAGAGTCCTTCGTACCCAAGGAGATACGCCTGGCAGTAGTTTCGACGCTGCCAGCTTCTCCAAAAGGGGCACAAGTTTTGACACTTTGGCTGTATGGGGGAGGGGTGTTAGATGTTCGGTATCCTGAAACGTGGCAGGAGATAACCGAACCCCCAACGTTTTGTTGGAGACCGGTGCTCCCTGAAACACCAGTGGTGGCGGGGTTTAAACATCGGCCTCCTGGGCGCCACTCCCCGGGGGGACACCCCCCATGGCTCCTGGCGCAAGAGCCTCAGGACTTCCTTTTTGCAGAGAGAAAGCTCCTCAGATCTTTTTGAGGCAGATTGAGAAGAGCGGCAAGCCCCACCCCAGTCTTTACGAGGGGGTGTCCGGCTGGTCATGCTCTATCTCTGCGCCTCACGACTTGTGGGGGCCAAACCTGGTGGGGACTAGGTGGCCGATGGAACCGACTCTTGAGCACGGCGGGGAGGAAACCTCCAAAAAGCCTGTTCATATAATTTCGCCTCCTGAAACCTAGTGGCAATGGAATTAAAAGCGTCGCCGAAAAGGTCATAAGGCGAGATGGGGGCATCAAGGAGGACAGCACGATCATCAATGGACCAGTGCTCAAGTCTTTCAGCAGGTCAGCCTGATATGCTTGCAAAACTGCTATAGCAGTGTAGCACCAGCCTGACCCGCTGTCTGAAAAGCTTTCCACATCAGGGAAGATGTCAATCTACTTGGCTTGGTGGGGAGTGTGGGCTTTTTTAGAGACGATGATGTCCCAGGAGAGAGATAGCCCGCAAGCGTCTCTTCTGTCTGGGGCATCATCATATAAACATGTGCTTTCGCATCAACGATATTTGATTAAGTCAAAGTCGATGGCACGAAAACACGAGATGAATAAGGCTTACTTCATGAAGAGAGTTAACTCGTCATGGAGGTCACCAAAGAAGGGGAGAGAGAGTCGTTGAGGCCCCTCCCCCCGGCCACCCGACAGAAACCTGTCGACTAATTTTGAGTGCTTGGGGGAATCTCCCTTCTGCGGCCAGTCGATATGCAGTCGCTCGACCGCACGTGTGATTACTTCAAGTAATTCCTCATACTCTCTATCATCACTAGAGGAGCATTGAGAGGAGGCTACTTCCATGGAAGCGAGAGAGGAAGTCTCTTCCGCCACTTCACAAGAAGCGCTGGAGCGTGCTTGAGAAGCGGATGCTACAACTTCCTGAACCAGGGACAGCGGGAGAGAAATATGGAATTCCGTCTCATGCGCATCTGCCAGATCGACACGTGAACCCCAGGAATGCGCCGGGCTTGCGGTTTCTCTTTAAAGAAAGCAAGCCACGCGCGAAAAACTTTGATAAGGAGAACATCACAATGTTCACAATCTCCCTGAAGCTCAAGGAGAGCGTGTTCTTCCCCAAAACACTCAAAACAAAATTCGTGGAGATTGCCGTCCGAAAGGATTCTATGACAAGGAGGCATGCATCTCGTAACAAATTCTGCCATATCGGTGAGTTAAGACTTTTCTTTTTCTTTTCTTTCGTAATTATGCTTGAACACACACGCAAACACAAAGCGGTCCTTGAAGGTAAAAAGACCAGAGGATGTTTCCGGTTCACTCTTATTTATAACCTGCAGGTGCACCTGATCAGATGATGTCACCTGACCGAGGTTATATAAGCCAAAATTTGGCGTTTTTGATACACACATGCTTCATGACTGGCTGAACAAAGACATGTTCCCCTAGCGTTTTCATGTAGAATCAAGTGTAGCTTTTGAAAGGAAACTGTTTATTGCACCAAGAGAGAAACAATCAGATCAGTTGTTTACATGACTTATTTTTTCCTATTTATTTTTGTCTTGTCTTGGACAATACATCTCAGTCATCAAAGTGGAGAAAAGCAAGAGGAGACACAGCCACAGAAAGGGAAAAGGCTGCTGCATTAATGGTCCCCGTTCCCAGTCAGGAGAGCTGCCCACACATGGGATTGTCATGTTGACTCCTGTGCCTGTGGCCAAAAGAGAGCTGAATGAAGTCAACTAGCCGCGACTGCAAAATGTGTCATTGAGGATCATGTGAGAGCCGCTGTCATCGCAAGTTCAGTTGGCTGCTGTGCCGACATCATAGATTACTAGCAGCAAGGAGAGTGCTAGACTCACGCCAAAACAGCGACACTGCAGTCATCAAAGTGGAGGAAAGCCGGAGGAGACACAACTGACATTAATGTTGGTGCTGATGCATTGAACCTGACATCACTTTCTTAGTTAAAGATGAGGAAGTGTATTAATTCTGTAACTTAAATACATCTCAATACAATCATTAAAACTTCTCAATAGTGAAATGTGTTTATGAGCTTCAAGTTTACAGAATCAAATTTAAACACAGTAACTGAACCTTTAACCTGAAATGTTAATCACTAGTCTCTATAAAAGTCTAACATCTCTTACAGCGCTGATAATGAAAGCAACAAACTCTTTAGTTTACTCTTTAGTTTCAGCACTTTGTTTAAATGATTTACATAAATACTTTAAACTCTCTCACTTTAAACTACAGTGCTGTTTCCATTAACAATGACACACACTCTCTGGTGTGAATTCGAAACTATAAAACACACGTCTCAAACCAAACAGCAGTGTGAGGACATTAAGGTTTTTACCACATCAAAGGAGCTGAAACTGCCGGACTCATGGACTGCAGCAGCACTTTGTCTACATGCTTTATATAAATAATTTTGGATATGTTTTATACAGGTTAATCATTTAAATGATTCATATCTGCAAAAATGTATAAGACTTTAATTATTACCAGTTCTTTCTCTGCTGTTATGTCCTTTTAGGGTGGATAACAGGCCTCACACAGATGGAGCACAGTCTCTAGTACAGTCTGAATAAATAGTGATCTCAACATTCTACATAATATTTTTAGACATTTTTATTAATGGACTCCAGCTCTTTCGTGTTTCATTCTGAGATTCTAACATAAAGACATTCAGACTGTTGAAGTGACCCAAAATAAGTCAGTGTGAGCTGCTGATTAAACACTCAGTCTCAGAAACTCAGAAACCACAATGTTATTTCTGTTCAACTGAAACAACTGCATGATGTGAGAGATGCTGCTGCAGTCAGTAACACTTCTACACATGTGTTAAGAGCGTTTTCACACTCTGCTTAAACAGTTGAGTCCCCTCTCATGACTGCTTCTAGGTTTGTTTGGGGGCGGAGCTTATAATGACATGTTTACTTTTACACAGCGGAATTAATTTTGAGCCATGGATCACTTCAGTAATTCCATACATCACTTACTGTACATGTGTTCAACTTTGTTGAGAGTTCATCCTTTTATTTAATTAATTTATTTTACTTATTTCCAGCACTTAAGCAGCCTGTCATCATGGAGGAATACAAGCAAATGAGGATCTGTTCTGGTGAAAGAAGATTTTAACCATGGAGGCACCAGGACCGCCGTGACCCTGTATACATGATAAAGCGGTGTAGACAATGAGATGATATGAGACGTGTATTTTTCTATGCTTTCTGTATGAACAATGGTACCACAAGGAGGACCTCATTATAGTAATGTTGCTCCAGTACTACCAAAGGTGTTGTTTTATTTATCAATAAGGTATGGTGGACACTACTGACCCTATCTACAAAAGTCAAAGCACAAACATTATGGAAATGCACTACAAATACACAAACAGTATTGCTGTAAAGGTTAATTAACTGATTAAACGTGGCTTTGTAAAAATGAGATGTTAAATATATCATCTGAATCAGCGATAATGCCCATTGTTTAGAGTCTCTGGTGTGTGTATATGGGATTGTATGGCACTCATCAAGCACTTCAAACCAAAGACCCTGGAGATGCGAGAACACTGTGCTAACCACTATGGAAACTGGTCCGCTTCATAGTTAAACATTTTCATTATAACATTATATTCCTACTTTCTTACTGACTCTTGAATGTAACAAACATAACCTTCACTAATGTAAATGTTTCTATTATCTACATATTAAATAATACAGATCAGTGTTTTTTCCACCCAAGATATCTGATTGTCTCCATATAATTCTGTATATAAACTCACTCTAGTTTCTACCTTCAACAAATGATCATAGAAAGTACTATACAGCGTCCCCTCCCCTACAGGAAGATAAAAATTGTTTCTCTTTGGGGTCGTTAGATCGCATGTCATTAACCTTCTTCTATCAGAGAGGTTCCAGCACACAGGACTGATAGAGCTCCAGTAGATCATATCTGTAAAGTCATGTGACTCATCACAGCATCAGAATAGACAAGAATTCACTGTGAGCTTCACATCTCATTACAGCTAATGGACCAATCAAATCAGTCCACAGCTTCAAAACATCCAATCAGGCGTGAGTCTGGACCTGGTTTTCTACTGAACACACAAGTTCATTACCTCACTATCACTTTGTCTAAACAGGAACGATGATCACACTCTTTGTGGCTCTTTACTCTCTGCTTTGTCTCTCTACAACTGGTGAGGAACATTTTAACCTTTAATCTAAAATAGTAATTTTACATATTTAAGTTACTAACATCATGAAACATTACATATTAAGTACATTCTTTTTATTGCAGTAAAGACTTCTGACATCAAGGAGCTTCACATGAAAACAGTAACGCGTGGAGAAGCTGTAACTATGGAGTGTAACATTAGTGGAGACAAACAAAAAAATAGTTTTGCTTGGTACAGACAGAGTTTTGGAAAAGTGCCTCAGTTTTTGGTAAGATCGTACCCCGGCACTCTGGGCTACAAATTTGCTGAGGTATTTAATGCTAGTCGCTTCAGTGTTACTGTAAAGGACCAAAAGTTTGATCTCAACATTAACAACCTGAGAGAAGATGATGGAGGAGAATATTTCTGTGGAGAAGTTGATGAAAATTCACTAAAGTTCACATCTGGAACACGTCTGCAGTTTGAAGGTAAACAGTTTTACTCTGATAACCTGCTAATTCCAGATCAACACTTTAACCAGAATTATGTGTACATGTGCATTAAATGTTCAATATTTCACATTATTCATATTTAGTATCATTTCTGTTTATTTGCTGCTTTTCCAATTTATTTGTAAAGGTGAAGAGATGAAACTCTGTCCTACACCTGGAATGATTAACAAAAACACAGACAGTGATGGAGAAGGTACGAGTTTTAATCAAATTAATTTCCTTTCAGTTTTTATAACATAATAATTTAATAAAATTATATATTTTAATTATTGACTAATAAGATGTCCCATGAAATATATAACATTTTTAAAGTAAAAAATTCTGAAATGTTAAAAACTTTAGAGGAATTTAAAGTAGTAACATTTTACATTTATCTAGGTTATGTACATTGTTACACATTAAATACTGGACTTTTTCTTTTGTTACAGGAAAAACTGCTGATATGAAGAATCTTCATGTAAAAACAGTAAAACTTGGAGACGATGTAATTATGCAGTGTAACATTAATGGGGTCAAAAACAAAAATAGTTTAGCTTGGTACAGACAGAGTTTTGGAAACGTGCCTCAGGTTTTTGCAAGACAGTTCGGGCAGAGTTACACATTTGCTGAGGGATTTAATGATAGTCGCTTCAGTGTAGCTGTAAATGACCATAAGTTTAATCTGAACATTATTAAAATAAGAGAAGATGATGGAGGAGAATATTTCTGTGGATATGTGGACGGAAGTAACCTAAAGTTCACATCTGGAACACATCTGCAGTTTGAAGGTAAACAGTTTTACTCTGATAACCTGCTAATTCCAGATCAACACTTTAACCAGAATTATGTGTACATGTGCATTAAATGTTGAATATTTCACATTATTCATATTTAGTATCATTTCTGTTTATTTGCTGCTTTTCCAATTTATTTGTAAAGGTGAAGAGATGAAACTCTGTCCTACACCTGGAACGATTAACAACAACACACACTCTGTTACACACCAGGGTTCAAACTGCAGAGATGGAGAAGGTCAGAGTTTTAATCAAATAAACTTCCTTCAACTTTCTATAACAGAATTTGCTCTGTTAAAAACTTTTGCTTTCAATAAATCATCTACAAGTTTAAGGTTTTCTTTCCCACTGGAGTACTCTATTACACATTTTAGCTTTTAGTGCTATTTATTCATTTTAAATATTATTTTCCATACAGGTTCCAGCTGTACTGATCAGGTGTGTGTGCTGTTCTGGCTCTCTGTGTCTAGAGTTGGGGTTCTTGCCTTCATCATTTTTCCAATGAGCCTGGTTGCTTTTAAATTAAAAGTAAAATAGCAATTATAATGCAAATTTTTTTTAAATTATTATTATTTTTAAATATGACATGATTAAACATTTAATAACAGCTCTGTATGGCTGCAGAATACCTGTGCTTCATTTATTTTGTTTCTTTTTAATGACTCTGGTTTGCTTGAGTATGTAAAGAAAAACCCTATAGTTAACAAAGTGCAAGTAAAATGTATCCGAAGCATGACACCATAATAAACAAGTAAGATTGTTTTTTTTTTATTTTTATTTTTTAACAAATTTGTTAATGGTTGTTAATGGTTATAATGATGCTATGGTTGATTATGTCTCTCTTGGACAGGGCTCACTTTGTGCAGAGACATGCACAGACATTCTGAGGTCCCGTCCCATTTTACCATGTTATAGACAGCAGGAGCTCGGACCCCATTAACGACCACTTCTGTATGAGTGGAAATAATACTCAACTATGAATACTTTTTCCTCCATCAAGAGACCCATTTCCAACAACAAATGCACAACACAACTTCCTTTTAACTGCTGGGAACACGTGTGTCTGGAGCTTTGCCCTGTTGACAAACACCAATGTGTGTCTGTGTTGCGCAAGTTTAAGTACTGTATATTTTTTGGCACATACTGTATAAAGCACTTTATATATTCTCTGGCTGAATGTCTTGGATGAAAGCATTAATGTGCATTAATGTTCTAATTTTCCTTTAAAACTCATCCTACACAACCTAACTATGAGTATCTATTATATGGTGTTTGGGTCAATTTAAAGGCTGGTAATAAATGGTGGGAAACAGTCAAAACAAAATCATGGTTATCAAACCCACAGGGACAGACTTACAGACGAAATCAACCCCCTCACCCACCACCACCACCACTGCACACACACACACACACACACACACACACACACACACACACACACACACACACACACACACACACAATATTCTGTATGCTGTGAAAAATCATCAATCTGCATTTTATATAATAGTCACATGACTAGGAAGCGAGTGCATCAGGACAGGCCTACCACATGAAGAACATGCATGGCTGCCCACAGCAACCATAACAGGGAACACAATTTGTGCTTGTGGTTTTGTGGTAGAGGAGTTGGATCCAATACACATACACCTCTAGGATGCTGTGGCATATCAGTGCTCACCAAATAATATTGTATGGAACTCGGTCAAATGCCTTTTCCAGCTCCAAAACATCTACAGATGCATCCACAATTGCAAAAAATTAGAATATCATGAAAAAGTTTATTTATTTTTTCTTTTTATTTTGATGATTACTTGGGGGGGGGGGGGGGGGGCTCATCTGTAGACATTAGAAAGGTTTACAGTAGGAAAAATATATTTTTTATATATATTTTATATATATTTTATATATATATATTTTTATATATATATATATTTTTTTAATGGAGTATTGTTACTGTAATGAGCTCAAACAGTGGTGCGGCTGTTTAACCTGAGAACCTTATATACACACGTCTCATGTCACCCTGCATGCCCTCGTTTGCAGGTATTCCTTAATGATGACATTTTCATTGAGTGCTAGAACCAAATTAACCTTAAAAATAACATGTGATTATAAGCCTCCTGTCCAATCAAGCCTAGAAGCAGTCATGAGTTCAGGTACAGAGTATAAATCCTCTCTGTAAACACATTTGTAGAAGTGTTACTGACTGTAAAGATAGTTGTCCTCTAGTTTCCCTCTGGAAACAACACTGTGGTTTAAAGTGAGAGATATAATCTAAAGAAATTGATTTACCCTTACTTTATCATGACTGTAAGAGATGTTTTTTTTTTTCTTATCCAGTAATTAGAACATGGTTAAAGACTCAGTTACTAAAGTGTGTGTGCGAGTTTAATGCTATGAAGTTGAAGCTCAAAGATACATTTTTAATGGGTTTAATGCAATTTATTTAAGATTCAGCATTAATACACTTCATCACCGAAAAAAGAGATGTCCGCTTCACCAGAGGCAATGTCAATGCTGTCTCCTCTGGCTCTCCTCCACTTTCATACCTGAGATCTGTTGGCCAAGATCAATAAGTGATCAATAGGAGAATGTCAGTCATGGCTAATGGCTAACCTATCCTACTTTAGTTCTTAATGCATTTGATGGAGTCACTGCCAACTCTTTAAAGAGATTAGCAGGATTGGAGAAGCTACAGAACAGTGAGAGCCATCCTAGTCCTGGTCTGGGGCAGCTGAGAGATGGCACCATTTCCTGACCATGGCAAGACATAAATCTTGTCACATCATCAGTTTTAAACATATATCCCTAGGCCCTCAGTATTTCTGGCAAATTGTTAAAAGCAATAATGTTTTATATTTACAGATGTAGTAACCACACAATGTGTTCAGTATGATGATGAAGGCATAGTGAGGGTGTTGAAAGAAGGCGAGATAGAGGACAACTATTATTGTTTCTCCTTACTAAATTGACAAATTGCAGAATCTTACTGAGACCATGATAATACATTGAATGTTCTCCTCCAGGAGCTGTTAAATTGTGAGTTGTGCTTTGCTGGTTAGGATGGGTAGAAGAAGTGGAGGAGTGAGTTGCCCACTTTTTTAAAAATCTTTTTAAAAGTTTTATTGTTGTTTGATGAGTTGAGGCTGTCTATTTAGTATAAGGTGTGAATTGATGGCATTTTTCAAGCTCTATTTTGCCCTGTTTTAGTTTTAGAGATATTGTTGTAAATGTAGTATCATTTTGTTTCTGTTGGCATTCTCTTTTAAATAATATATACCTACTCACTGTCGTAGGCCATTCCTACTGTTTGGTGGCTTGCTCAAACAGTTTAGGAATGTGTGCGGTTCATCCTGTGGCCCCATATTAGTAAATGCCACTTGGGGCATGGGATCATTGGTTGGATGCACCTGATGAGGCCCCATATTCTTAAAAGCCACTTAGGGCATGGGATCATTGGCTGGAGCGCTCCTAATGTACCTGACGAGGCTCTGAAGCACCTGCCAGTCTTCTGCCTGTGCCTAGAGCAGGGCCTGAAATTTTCTGTTTGCAGCTGGGGGAACTCTTGGCAAAAATTGTCTTGGTCTGGCACGGTAACCTCACTCAATAGGTTGCGCATTCTCCCACTACATCATACATGTCTCACCCAAGTAATAGACTTAATATGTGACATTATAAGAATATCTGCTGAATCCTGCTTTGTGGTTTTGATGAGCTATGTTTTATTCTGAAGCTGACCCACTTCACACCCAGGTCTGCTTGTGGGCAACTTATTTTAACATGGTCCTACTGGCCCTGACCCATTGTGAATGCTGCCAAGTTAACAAATGATGTTCAGGATGGGAAATGACTTCATATGTTTCCTGACAGCACACCTCCAGTATGCCTGGCTGGTGTCGCGCCTATGTATCAAGTTACACTGGCAAGATGTAGCACGGAAAACATTTGCTAATATGTCATTGAGACATCAGCATTTTCATGGAAATTGATCACTCAACAATGTTTGCTAATACTATCCTCCCACTCTCTGAACAGTAAAACAGAGCCCTAACAACCAGAGTCACCACTTGGTTGATTCCCAATCTTGTGTGTATGTATATCAAAGTGACAGAATTCAGTTAAAAAAAACTTTAATGTCATTCTACATGCCATCAACAAGAGTTCCAGCACAAGAAAACACAAATCATAAGAGAAACAGTGAATATGAACTTAAATATCATTCTCCTCCTGACATCCTGCAAGAGGGAGAAGAAGCAAATGACTGATACTCCTAAATGAATAATGCCACACTTTTGTCAAACCCCTTGTATTGAAGCTAAATGTTTTGACTTTGTGTGGAATTTGATGTGGAGGTGTACAGAGATTGTGCTGAAAGTGTTAAAACCTGTGTGTCTAGGTACATTGGACTGGTTTGAGCTAATGGAAAGACAACATAAACTCAAATAACATTTTCTTACCACTGAGGTATGTCAAAGTGCAACTCTGAGGGCACAACACCTTGAAGCAGACGGGCTACAGCAGCAGAAGACCACAGCGGCGCCAGTCCTGTCAGCTAAGAACAGAAATCTAAGTCTCCAATTTACATGGGCTAATGTGCCAACAAAAGGTTAGAAAAAAAAATCCTGGTCTGCTGAGTCTCAATTTTTGTTGTAACATTTGGATGGTATGAGTGGAATTTGTCATAAATAATATGAGAACATGGATCCAAACTGCCTTGTATTAATGGTTCAAACAAGTGCTGGTGGTGGATCAATGGTGTATTGGACATATGTTGCTAGTAAAGGTCTATTGCCTATATAACATACTTTATAACTTCTATAACTTATTAATCAACTGTAGTTTGAAGAGAAAATTTAGACAAATGTATTTTACTTCCTGATTTTCATTTGTAAATATATAGAATACAATCAGGCAATGGCATCTTAACTTTTCCACAGACTAAAGCAGAAAATGAAACTAAATACCTAACGAGTATGTAGACACAACAGAGCAATGCACACATTTTTGTGAGTTATTAAAGAAATCTTTAAACAAATGTAAGTTTTTAAACAAATGTAATGCCATACCCCACTCACATGCGTGGAGATCAGTGCTTTTCCCTGTAGGGGTCAACTTGGAGACCTACAAATCCCTGCTGTCAACGTTAACCTGGCAACCTTCACAGTGGCACATCCAGTCCTGCTTCCTCTGGCGGGCAATCTTAACTGCCCAGCTTTCAGCCCAGTTTACTGTTGAGGTCAGCCTGATTTGCTTTGCTGGCCAACTACCCATGGAGGTCACTCTGGCAACCTACACTGCTCAGAGCCTGCTGGAGGCCTGCAAAAAGACATCAACAGCTAGTGGAAACCAGGGGCCAAGAACCCACTGCCCTACCAAACTGTGTCACCATTCTGATTTCCCTCAGATACTAATGTTTTCACCCGGGTGTCAGCATGTCTAGCAGACATCTCATCTTGGTTGACAGCTCAGGATCTGAAACTAAAACTCAGTAAAACCAAATAGCTGTTCATCTAAGGTTATTTATCCCTTTGAACTGCCTTGATCAGCATCCACTGACTCACTCTGTCAGTAACTGCCCACAGCCTTGGGGTAACGCTGGACAATGAACTGTCTTTTTTCCCTTACATTGATAACCTTACCTGTTCATGTCAATTTCTTCTTGATAACATTGGAATAATTAGTCGATTTCTCTCCACAGGTGCTTATCCCTCAGTCCCTTGTTATTTCGAGACTGGACTACTGCAACTCACTTCTGGCAGGTCTGATTCTGTGCACCAGTCGACCTCTCCAGCTTATCCAGAATGCGGCTGCATGACTTGTTTTTAACCATCCTAAATTCTTCTATATGTCTATGTAGCGCAGCCACATAAAAGGCTTTTTATAGGGGGGAATAAACAGCATAAGCTTGTAAAGAAAGAGCAGCTGTGCCCCATAAGTGTCCTTCAAGGGTTGGTATTATTCCTCACAATAGGTAGTGGGCCCGAATGATACTCTCGCGAGACTTCGCAGACGGGTAGCGAGAGGTCGGCGGTGACGTAGGAGGTCACCTGCACTGCCGCGAAGAAGCGAGGGGGAGTTGGGATGAAGGTATACACTGCTGTTTATGAGAGAGAGATTGTTTGCAGCAAAAGGATTACTTTTCCCTTGTGGTTTAATCTTGCTGGACTCATTCAATAACCTCTCGTTCCGTTTCTCATGCTCCCAGACTGAACATCTTTTACCGGTGAGACCGAGCCATCTCTCCCAGCCACCATGACACACACACAAACAATAACAACACAGACTGTGGACATTCATACATACACGTATATATTTTGTATACATTGGTTTCTTTGGTGCACCTTGTTTGTTTGGTTGTTTTTTTTCACTTAATACACCTTGGGTTTGTATTGAACTGTTGTCATGTCTTTCCTTGTTCAGCGAAGCTTGCGCAATCCCGGAAGTTAGATTCGCGAGCCCGTATTTTGTGTAACTAAGTTTAACATCATAGACGAGCGTTACAACCTACTTCTCCGCTTCTTCCACTGTCTTCCTGTAGCTGCCTGTATAAAATTTAAAACACTGATACTTGTTTACAAACCCAAAAACAGCCTAGCCCCCACTTACCTCAAATCACTTATTACACCCTGCACGCACCACGTTTGTTCCAGTCCTCCAGCATTGCTCAACTGGTTCCACCAGGAAAATCTGCATAAATTTTATGTCCTGGCTTCTAGGTGGTGGAACGAACTTCCTCTGGATGTCCATACAGCTAGGTCACTGGGATCTGGAAGCAATGACTAAAGACGTTTCTTAGGTATTTGGGTTAGCCCCGCCCCACCTCCATTTTTGAATTTGACTCCTGTGTGGCAGGATGAGTGAAACTCTTCTTACTGGCATTTGATAGGACAACCACGGAGCAGTGAGCCAATCATTGGGCAAGGGAGACCTATATAAAGTGGCTAGTAATGTAGGTTGGGTCATGAGTCCCTCCCCTTTTCTTTTGTGTCTGGTTTCATGGTTGGTCATCAACCAGGATGGCCTGTTGAAGGAGCCTTGTGACTGGCACTTGGCTGAGGTTGTTCCTGTGCAGTCTGTGGGTCAAGCAAGACTGATTCAGCCTGACTGATACTGGTGTTCACCTGGCGCTACCACTCAATTCCTTGTCTCCCAGCTAGATGTAAAGAGGTTTAAGCTTCCAGTTCATGATAAATTGGTGGCATTGCTACATGCACTTAGCTTCCCTGTGATTGTGCTACGGGGGAACTACTGCAAGACGCTGCTGTTTTGCTGGAAGTTGTTTTGCTTTCAAGTTTTACCTTAAAGTTGTGTTTTAATGTTTGTCTTAGTTTCTTTTTTCTTTTCATTTTGTTGTCTTTTTTTGTTGTTTCTTGTTTAGCTTTGATGCTAAGTGTTGCATCAAAGCTTTGTTTTGTTTAGTGTATTTCTTTTTTCTAATGTGTGTGTGATTGGAGTTGTGAATTTGTGCATGCTGGGATAATGGTGTGCTTGTGTGGGGGTCCATGTTTGTTGTCTTTTTCCTAGTTGTGTTTATGGTATTATGTTTAAATGCAGTATTTGACTTCTGTTGGTACAGGAGCCGAGTGCCTGAGGCAGGGGTGAAGTCCTGGTGTCGGTGTTTTGTGTGTCACTGGTTGGAGTGGAGGGTGCTTTGCTGTGTGAGCTGATTGTGCCCGTATGCCCTGCTGTTAGGCCTCGGTTCTGGGGCCTAAAGTGTCATATGTGCATTGTAGCTCCCAATGATCACTTATTGTCTTTTTATGTAAGAGTAATTTTTTTGGAATACACTTTGTAATAAAATTCAGAATTTCTAATATCTATGTCTCCTGCCTTGTTCCTTGTAAACTGACCTGTGTGGCCTACAATGAGAGTTCATTAGTTAAGGTCCCTGGGCCTTACCCAGGGTGGCGTAATCTAATATTTAAATCAAACAATTTCTCAGCGCTCCGCCACATTTTGGCGTAATCGGCAGGATATCACTCTAACTGGGTGGAGACATGACTATCTAGATTTTGTTTTATGTTTCTTTTAGTTGTAATTGTTGGTTGTTTTGTCCAGGAACATTTGTATTGATTTTTGGATTTGAGGTAAGGCAGCAGCGTGTTTCCAGATTTTGGAGAACAGCCCTTTATTCTTTTGGGTCTCCGGCCTGTTGTTACCCATTGGGGATAAGTGGTGATTACGCAGGAGGAGATCAGGTATCGGTTTTTTTTTTTTTGAACGAGGTGACTCATAAGATTTTTCTTGCATTACAAGAGGTTTTCGGTTGTTCGCAGTCCCACGTAGCCTTACGGGAAGCTTTTTTCTCCAGAAGGCAGCAGGAAGGGGCAAGTTTATTAGAGTTCTCCCTTGCTTGCGGGGCCTTATGGAGAAAGTTGAACAGCAGTACCTCCAGGTTGTACTAAATGTCCAAAGATTACGTTGGGTTTGTGGAATATGTGATGGATGGTGCATTTCATCATGAGTTTACACAATTAGTCCATCAACCACATGCCACACAGTTGGAGAGGCATAGCAAGGCAAGCAGGTGGGAGCAGAAGGGTACATCTGGGGGGATGAGGGCTTGTAGCCAATCAGTTCCATCATCGCATGGGATTTAGTATGGTGTCCAGGGCGGGGGGACAGCATTCACGCATGGGTGGGCCTTGACCTTTTGGAGCTGAGTGAATGAAGGGGGATGTTAAAAGTACCACAATCAATTGAACCAGCTGACTCGGTTTTGCTCAGCTTCAGGGAGTGTCCATAGTCATCCACATATGGATCAGTGATTTGTAGGTGGTGTCATCAACCTGGGCATTTTTGTAATGTCTCACGACCAGGCCCTTGTCATCTGTCCCTACTGTTATCGCCTGTGGAGGGGCAGTATTTTAGCCAGTTGTCGGGAAATGGGTACCCGCTGAGCTGTTGAGCGACCACTCAGATGGGGGAATTGGGGGCTTGAAGGTGTCGATTAGTTGTAGCTCATGGTCTTGTTTAATGTCTGGCTGCCTGCAGCTGGTGGCTTATATTGGTGGAGCTTGTGTTTAATCGATACTGGCTCTATGGTGTTCACCATCACCGAGAGCTGCCTCATAGAGGATTTCAAACCTGGGGGTTGTCCACTCTCAGGAACAAGACAGAAAGGGTCGACCTATTGCTGTCACCAGTTATAGTTATGGCCCACAGTGCACAATTTTGTAAATTGTAGCTCGAAATCTGAGCTTCTTGGTGCTTGAGTGGGCAATGACTGAAGTTTAGAGAGTATTTGTTGAGGTACAAGTGTATCGTGTTCACCAATAATCCCCTGAGTTTTTTTTTGTCCTCTGCTAAGATGGGGGCTATAGAATAGCACTGGGTAGCCAGTTTGCTCTGGTGGACTTTTAAATTTTGTACAGACCAGCTAAGAGTAACCATAATGCTGATAACCTTTTGAGACAGCCTCTAGTGGACAGCTAGAGGATGGGACAGTTCTTAGCAGACACTGCAGTTTTTGTATGGGTACAATAAGCAGTGGGAAGGAGCCTAGTATATCAGGTTACCTAAGCTGCACCTCAGTTAAAAAAAAAAAAAAAAGCCTTTCTGCAGTTGATTTTCTGTTGGGAAGAGTGTAAGAGATGGTGGCAGAAAGTGAATGAGTTTTGTTCATCACTGGGACGATGATGCAAAAGTTGGGGGTAGATTGTGGCAGGATGAGTGAAACTCTTCTTACTGGCATTCGATTGGCTGACTGCTCAGTGGTTGTCCTATCATTGGGCAAGGGAGACCTATATAAAGTGGCTAGTAAGGTAAGTTGGGTCATGAGTCCCTCCCCTTTTCTTTTGTGTCTGGCTTCATGGTTGGTCGTCACCCAGGATGGCCTATTGAAGGAGCCTTGTGACTGGCACTTGGCTGAGGCTGTTCCTGTGCAGTCTGTGCATCAAGCAAGACTGATTCAGCCTGACTGATACTGGTGTTCACCTGGCGCTACCACTCAATTCCTCCCAGCTAGATGTAAAGAGGTTTAAGCTTCCAGTTCATGATAAATTGGTGGCATTGCTACATGCACTTAGCTTCCCTGTGATTGTGCTACGGGGGAATTACTGCAAGACGCTGCTGTTTTGCTGGAAATTGTTTTGCTTTCAAGTTTTACCTTAAAGTTGTGTTTTAATGTTTGTCTTAGTTTTTTTTTCTTTTCATTTTGTTGTCTTTTTTGTCGTTTTTTGAAGTGTTGCATCAAAGCTTTGTTTTGTTTTGTGTATTTCTGTTTTCTAATGTGTGTGTGATTGGAGTTGTGAATGATTGCATACAGACTTACTTCTTTTTATTGTGTAAAGCTGCTTTGCGACAATGTCAATTGTTAAAAGCGCTATATAAATAAAATTGACTTGACTTGACTTGACTATTTGACTTCTGTTGGTACAGGAGCCGAGTGCCTGAGGCAGGGGTGAAGTCCTGGTGTCGGTGTTTTGTGTGTCACTGGTTGGAGTGGAGGGTGCTTTGCTGTGTGATCTGATTGTGCCCGTATGCCCTGCTGTTAGGCCTCGGTTCCGGGGCCTAAAGTGTCATATGTGCATTGTAGCTCCCAATGATCACTTATTGTCTTTTTATGTAAGAGTAATTTTTTTGGAATACACTTTGTAATAAAATTCAGAATTTCTAATATCTATGTCTCCTGCCTTGTTCCTTGTGAACTGACCTGTGTGGCCTACAATGAGAGTTCATTAGTTAAGGTCCCTGGGCCTTACCCAGGGTGGCGTAATCGAATATTTAAATCAAACAATTTCTCAGCGCTCCGCCACACCTGTATATTTATTAAATGTGTGTGATGGTGGTCTTTCCAAAGACAGGCACAAGTGGAAGCTACCATTTCTTTAAAAAATTGCTCTACTGTGAATGGGCTCGTCACTGGAACACAACTATACACACAAATGAACTTTAGGATTAAGATTGCTTAGATTTGTTGTATGTTATTGAACTGTATTCATTCTGTATATTAAAGCATTCTCATTGTAGTATTTACTGAAAAACAACTTCACAGCATTAAACTTAAACACACTTTAGTAACTCAAGATTTAACCAGAAATGTTCTAAATTGAATTGATAAGTCTAACATCTCTTACTGTCATGACAAAGAAATAATCAAACTTTTCAGTTTAAATCTTTTATTTTAAACTGTTTCCATTAACAATGACACAGACTGTCTGGTGTGAAATGGAAACTAGAGAACAAATGTCTCAAACCAAACAGCAGTGTGAGGTCATGAATGTTTTTACCACATCAAAGGAGCTGAAACTGACGGACTCATAGACTGCAGCAGCACTTTGTCAGAACGCTTTCTTTAAATACTTTTGGAAATGTTTTATACAGGTTAATAATTAAATGTTTCAAATTAACAAAAACATACAAGACTATAATTTAATAAAAAAACTATTCTGTCTTTGTTATTTTGTCCTTTAGGGTGAATAACAGGCCTCACACAAATAGAGCACAGTCTCTAGTACAGTTTGAATAAATAGTGCTCTCAACATTCTACATGATATCTTTAGACATTTTTATTAATGAACTCCAGCTCTTTTGTGTTTTAGTCTGAGATTCTAACATAAAGACATTCAGACTGTTGAAGTGACCCAAAATAAGTCAGTGTGAGCTGCTGATTAAACACTCAGTCTTAGAAACTCAGAAACCACAATGCTATTTCTGTTCAACTGAAACAACTGCATGATATGAGAGAGCGCTGCTGCAGTCACTAACACCTCTACACATGTGTTAAGAGCGTTTTCACACTCAGCTCAAACAATTCAGTCCCCTCTCATGACTGCTTCTAAGTTTGTTTGGGGGGCGGGTCTTATAATCACAGGTTTGCTTTCATACAGAGGAATACATTCTGAGCCATGGGTCACTTCAGTAATTCCATACATCACTTATATGTTGGCAACTTTGTTGAGCCTTCATCCTTTTATTTTATTTATTTGACTTGTTTCCAGTACTTAAGCAGCCTGTCATCATGGAGGAATACCTGCAATTGAGAATATGTTCTGGTGAAAGAAGACTTCAACCATGGAGGCTGCAGGCCCCCATGACCCTGTATAGACGATAAAATGATGTAGATGATAAGACAAGATGTTTTTTTTTGTTTCTGTTTTCTGTACAAACACTTGCACTATGCAGGGTGAGCTCATTATAGTAATGTTGCTCAAGTACTACCAAAGTGTTGTTTTATTTATCAATAAAGTACTGTATGTTGAACTATACTGACAAAGTGCGTACAACAGTCCAGGAACAAACATTACAGAAATCCGCTACAAAAACACAAACACATACAAAAACAAATCCCATGTAAAACAACTGTAACTGTGGTTAAATGAAGTAGTTAAACAAATCCAAAAACAACTGTAACTATGGTTAAATTAATTGCTGCTAATATTTACTATGTGAGTTAACTCTGTTTTTGTCATACAATACATTAAACAAATGTGTACATGTAAATGTGTGTATCTGTGGTAAAGTAATAAATGACATAGTACAGTGGAACCTTGAAATACGAACATAATTCCGGAAGCAGGCTCATATTTAAAAACACTCGTAAACCAAATCGGATTTTCCCATAAGAAATAATGGAAACTCAAATTATTCATTCCACAGTCCAAAAAAATAAACACATAAAAATAATTAATACAAAATATAAAGTAAAAATAAAACAAATTAACCTGCACTTTACCTTTAAAAAAAGTAAAAATAAATCTTGACAGATAAGTGATAAATGTTTGTGTGCACAAGCGCTGTGTGTGTGTGTCTCTGTGTGTGTGTGTGTGTGTGTAAAGCTAAAGTAAATAGAGAGGAGGAATGAGCCCCGTCCCCACTCCCTCTTCTCGTCTTACACAGTAAACCCTCCTCTTCTCTTATTTGAGTTTCACACACACGCACACAACAGAAACACTGTTTTATCGGGGAAAACCCCCCCCCAGAAATCTCTTTAATGACACTTGAATGAGCTGTAGGATTACAAATGTATAAAATGTTAAAATCTAGGTTCCAACAGAATAGTATATAAACTGAAAAGTTATGTACATTGGGTTTTACATTTTGAGGTAAAGATTATGACATTCTAAAGACATCAAGTCTGGTAACCCAGGTGTCTGAGACATTAACCTTTTGTCTTCATGTACTTCCTGACCACTGGGTGTGTGTGTGTGTGTGTGTGTGTGTGTGTGTGTGTGTGTGTGTGTGTGTGTGTGTGTGTGTGTGTGAAGGTGAGAGGCGGACGGGTGTGTGAAGGGGCACGGTGTCCAATGAAGCATGCGCACACACATATGCAGTGCAGGCTGAGAAAGAGAAAACGGATCTTTAATCTCTCTAATGAGACTTTCTTTTGCTTTACACGCATGTGTTATAATAAACAGTAGACGTACGCTTTACACACACACATACAAACACAAAATAAAAGATGTTTTACACACACGTGGTCACAGTGTTATAATGAGCAGTACCTGCATTCACAGATGTTGATTATACCAGTGAGAGACGAGCACTGAGGCTCAGCAGGGGAGACGATTACCCACAATTCCGCAGCGCAAGAGAGAGAAAAAACATTGGCTCAGTTGTGATTATGTGACGTTCGGCGTCAAAACAAGAAGCCAATGCATGCTTCATGATACTTGGTACTCGTAAACCAAGACTTGTTCATTTGGTCAAAATTTATTAAAAAATATTTGCTTGTCTTGCGGAACACTCACAAACCGCATTACTTGCAACCCCAGGTTTTACTGTACAATGTAGTCACAAGCTCATCACTACACCTACCAACCCAGAGCACTTCTGGTGCAGCAATTTTTTTTTGTGGCATTTTTCTCCTAATGCGAATGTAAGGAAATTAGGTGATTGACAGCTGGATCTGCCTATCAGCGATCTGTATCCTTAGACTGACATCTGGATTTTCCTATCCGCGATCAGTATCCTTAATATAAGGGCTGATTGCTCGTTGCTCGGGATCCGTCACGTCCGACTCTCCCATTTTGTGTTTTCGGTGGTTACAGGTAAGCGCGCTGTGCTGTAACAGGTGGTGATTTTAAACTGGTTGTTTTTTTAAAATGCTTGTTTGTAAATTTATATTGTTTTGGCTGGGGGTCAGTGTGTTTCCGGCACTGTGTTAGTGGATCTAGTGACTGTTCACCTCTCAGGTATGTGTATGTGCATGGGCATTTGTATGAATTCCTATTGTGCTACCGTTGATGTGTGGCTAACACAGCTGCATGCTGATTAAGTCTGCTTTCCTCTACTCCATTGTGCTATCGGTGGGCTGATCGATAGATCTGTGCCTGTATATTTTATTCGGAGCGATACCCTGACGGTAAGTGTTTTAAATGTGATTATAATTCGTGAAGGAAATGTATTATGATTAGTAACGTCTTTCTTTGTGTTTCTTATAGGATTCTCCCTCTCGTTTCATCTTGTTCGATATCGTGTTTACTGCTGTCCTCCGCCTTGCGCTGTTAAAGTTCTGCTCTCAGTCCTATGGTTCTGCCATGTATGTTGTCGTGCAGGTGCCATCATTGTTATCAATAAAGGGACTGTTCATCTGGTTCCTATTGTGTTTGGTGGCTGTTTTCCTTTGTGTATCAGCGTGGAGAATATGACAATTTCATTGTATTAAAAGAAGATACTTGCTTCTTCTAATTTATTTTGCTTCTTTGGGTTTTCTTTTGTTCATACTTTTGTGTGAGTAATGTTGGTTTTGTTTTTCTTGGTCATCGTATTATATATTTATACCCAATTATTGTTATTTTGCCTCTATTAATGTCGCTTGCTTTGTATATTGTTTCCATTTGATTCTATGTTGCTTTGTAAGTCTGTTGGAATTCAGTTGATCTAGACTTTTTGTCTAGTCTTACGTGGTATGGACTGACACCTATTCCCCTCTGGGGTTGTCTACTAGTAGTTCTTATTAGTTGTTTATATTGTATGCTGAGTTAATTTATTTCTTGTTTTTTTTTTTGCTTTATTGCAGGAGCTGGGGTCCCACGGGTGAATGGATCTTCCCCATTGGGTGGTGGTTCTTCTTCATTGTAGGTTGTACACCATTTCGAGTGTGTGGTAGTGTGATCTGAGTGCACTTTGTCTGTGTGTGGATGCATGTTTTTCTCAAACCAGGCTCCATTGTTTCCTGCCGTTGGAAGCCTCAGCCCTGCTGGTTTTTATTTCATTTGTTTTTTTTATATTTAAAGTCGATTTGGTTAGTGTCTATATTTCTTCTTTTTGTAATTTCATTTTTTTCTATTTAAAGTGTGGGTCTCCTGCTGTTCTGATGTCGTAGAGTCTATTTTAAAATATCTTTATTATATCTGTGTTAATAAATATTTGTATTTTTACACTTCACCCACGTCTCTTGCTTCTTTATATGAGGGAACCGAACCTGTGTGCTTAAATTGCTCCCTTTTTGGGGTTATGAATATTGCTCCCTAGAGTTAATGGAGTAGAGTAGAATAGAGTAGAACGTTGGTTTTCAAAATTGTACTGCTCTGCCCACACGAACCCCCCCCCTCCTTTTTTTGTATCCGCTTTAATGTTTGTATGTGGTTTTCTATTAGCAGTGCATTTCCTTAATGTCTGTGATTTAACTTTTATATGCAATTTTGTATTTGCAGTGAGAAATCCTGTTAATGTTGTTAAACACTGAACATGATACTTAAAAGGAAAAGTGCTTTGCTCTGATTAAAAGATTAATTAATAGATTAAACTTTGGATTTTTGGATTTGTAAAAATGAGATGTTAAATATATCATCTGAATCAACAACAATGCTGATTGTTTAGAGTCTCTGGTGTGTGTATATGGGATTGTATGGTAACCACCAAGAACTTCAAACCAAAGACCCTGGAAATGCATCTAGAAGACATTGCTAACCAGTATGTCAAGTCAAATCAAGTCAATTTTATTTATATAGCGCTTTTAACAATTGACATTGTCGCAAAGCAGCTTTACACAATCAAAAGAAGTAAGTTTGTATGCAATGTGTATGAATCAAAATGATAAGATTGTCCCTGATGAGCAAGCCGAGGGCAATGGTGGCAAGGAAAAACTCCCTGAGATGGTAATAGGAAGAAACTTGAGAGGAACCAGACTCAACAGGGAACCCATCCTCATCTGGGTGATAACGGATAGCAGGGATTGATCAGCATAATAATGTGTAAGACTGGAAGTTCAGTATAACAGGACATGTGTTAAAATTAAAATTAAAAGGAGTCCAGTTTGTTTCTGGAGGCTCAGATAGACTGTAGGAAATTCCAGTCCTGAGCTATCAAACAACTGAAGTCACAGGTCCCCAGAGAACAACTGTCAGCATCAGTCGGGGACAGGACAGTCTTCGTGGAAACCATCCTTAACACCACATGAATCCAACCAGACCACACAGGGCATCCATGCGACGAGATCTCCAACTAGAAGCAGGACTCCAGGACGGGTTAAACAAGTCCAGAGGGCAGAGGGGTCTGGATCACTGGCAACTCAGGAGCGACATGTATAGCTCGACAGGGAGAGGGAAAAGGAGAGAGAGGGAGAGAGAGAGAGGAGAAAGCAGAAAAGGAGAGAACAGAAAATAAGGAGAGATGGCAGTTAGGTATGGTCACAGTCAACATGTAAAAGGTTGAATGTATATTTAGTGCAAAGTGCAAGCAGAGACTCCGGCAGGACTAACTATAACAGCATAATTAAAAGGGAGAGCCAGAAGGAAACACAGACATGAGGGCTCCCTGTGATGTAAAGCAACCAATCACCTCACCGTCAACAAACCTGAGTGATCAATGAGAGTGGGGAAGACAGCATCTAAACATACCAGTTCACCAGAATACTCTATGTCCATAAGTCCCCCAGATCTGCTCCTTTAACTAAGGCTAATCTATTTACAAAAATGCTTGGCTAAATAAATAGACTGTGTCTGAGTCCCGAACATTAATAGGAAGACTATTACCCAACTTTGGGGCTTTGTAAGAAAAAGCTCTGCCCCCTGCTGTAGTTTTTATAATACGTGGTACTGACAGGCAGCCTGCATTCTTTGATCGAAGTAGGAGTGGCGGATCGTAAGACACTAGCAGTTTACTCAAATACTGTGGCGCGAGACCATTTAGTGCTTTAAATGTCAAAAGTAGTATCTTAAAATCGATGCGAAATTTCACAGGGAGCCAATGCAGTGTAGATAAGATAGGGGTGATGTGCTCGTATCTTCAGGTTTTAGTGAGGACTCTTGCTGCTGCATTCTGTACTAACTGAAGCTTGTTTATACACCTAGTTGAACAACCAGACAGTAAGGCGTTACAATAGTCCAACTTAGAGGTGATAAAAGCATGAACTAGTTTTTCTGCATCATTTAGTGACAATATGTTTCTTATCTTGGCAATATTTCTAAGGTGAAAAAAAGCTATACTGGTAATATTATCTACATGTGCTTCAAACAAAAAAAGCTGGACTCTATAATCACACCAAGGTCTTTTACTGTTGCATTTGATGGAACAGAAAGGCCATCTAAAGTTACACTGTGATCAGAAAGCTTACTTCTAGCCGCTTGTGGTCCTATGACTAGAACTTCTGTCTTATCAGGATTAAGCAGAAGAAAATTAATTAACATCCAATCTCTTATGTCTTGCACACTGCTCAAATTTAGCAAACTGGTTTTTCTCATCTGGTTTTGCTGAGACATACAGTATAATTGTGTGTCATCAGCATAACAATGAAAACTATTACCATGTTTACGAATTATGTTGCCCAGAGGAAGCATGTAAAGGGAAAAAAAGCAGTGGGCCTAAAACTGAACCCTGTGGAACACCAAACTCCACTTGAGAACATGAGGAATGGTCACCATCTAAATCTCCAAACTGATAACGATCAGTCAAATAGGATCTGAGCCACAAGAGGGCAGTTCCCTTAATTCCTACTACCTTTTCTAATCTGTGAAGGAGAATACTATGATCAATGGTGTCAAAAGCTGCACTGAGGTCCAGTAACACAAGTATAGTAATGCAACCCTGATCAGAGGCCATTAGGAAGTCGTTTACTACTTTAACAAGTGCTGTCTCTGTGCTGTGATGAGTCCTGACTGATACAGTTAATTTATACTATTTCTGAGTAGATGTGAACATAGCTGCTGTGATACTACCTTTTCCAGAATCTTGAAGATAAAGGGAATGTTTGATATCGGCCTGTAATTAGAAAGCTGACAGGGGTCAAGGTCAGGGTTCTTAATTAGCGGTTTAATAACGGCTAATTTAAAAGATTTGGGGACATACCCACTGCTGAGTGAACAGTTAATTACTTTCAACAGGGGTTCTATTATTGCTGGTACTATCTTGTAAATGTGTCGGTATAGGATCTAATATACAGGTTGACGATTGTGAAGAAGAGATGAGTGAAATTAGTTCCCTCGCTTCAAGGGGAGTAAAGTGTTCTAAGTTCTGATGTGATGTGGTTAGTTCATCTGTATTACTTAAATTGTCTGGTTTCAAAGCCTGAATTTTTTGCCTAATATTTATGATTTTGTTATTGAAAAAGTTCATGAAATCCTCACTACTGCATGATGTTGTGGAGATTTCTGCAGTGGTCTTGTTTTTAGTTAATTTAGCTACGGTATTAAATAAAAATCTCGGGTTGTTTTTGTTATTTTCTATAAGAGTGTAGAGATATATTGATCTAGCATCACAGAGCTTTTTCATAGTTCAGGATGCTCTCCTTCCAAGCTATTTGGAATACTAACAGTTTAGTTTGGCGCCATTTACGTTCAAATTTTCAAGCGGTTTGTTTTAAAGCGCGTGTGTGGTCATTATACCAAGGAGCGAGTTTCTTATCTCTAATCATTTTCCTTTTAACTGGAGCTACATTAACTCATTACATTGACTCTAGATATTCATTTGCCTGTTCGAGTTCTGTGAAGTCAGATGGCGATCCAATCAAAGTTGATAACTCTGGAAGATTATTAGCTCTGTGTGGTATTTGACGTAAATGTACGTTTAAGGCGGTAGCGCGGTGCTGTGCATACATTATTACTATGACAGGCTCTAATCGAGACAAGATAGTGATCTGAGATAACTTCAGACTGTGGAATTGTGGTTATATTTCCTATACTTAATCCGAAGGATAATATTAAATCTAAAGTGTGACCTGCTTTATGAGTGGGTCCTACTACACATTGATTTACTCCTACTGAGTCCAGTATGGACAAGAATGCTGTTCTCAGAGAGTCTTCTGGATTCTCTTAATGAATATTAAAGTTTCCACCAATTAACGCTTTATCTACAGAAACAACAAGGTTTGAGAGGAAATTTGCAAATTCACAGAGAAACTCCGAGTACGGCCCTGGGGGTCTGTAAATGATGATTAGCGGGATCGACTAAGCTGACTTTATGTTACTATAGAGAGCTTCAAATGCATTAAATTTAAAACTGTGTTTTTATACGATAAACAGATTATCGTTATAAATAACTGCGACTCCTCCTCCTCTACCAGTTAGCCGAGGCTGGTGTATGTAGCTGTATCCAGGAGGACTAGCTTCATTTAGAGCTACATACACGTCCTGTTTAATCCAGGTTTCTGTTAAACATAATATATCAAACTCCTGATCTGTGATAATTTCATTAACAATAAATGCTTTAGATGCGAGAGATCTAATATTTAACAGTCCTTGCTTCAGATCAGAAGTGCCGGCTGCGCATTCAGTGTGATCTGAGTTTGTGGTATCTATGTTAATTAAATTACTAAAACAGACTTTCTGAGTCTTTCTAAATTTCTGTTTATGTTTAGCTCGGGGAAAATACACAGTCTCAATATGATGAACCCTGAGTGACGACTCTATGCAGCTAGCAGACGGTTGGTTTAGCCTGACTGTCTGCTCCCTGGCCTGGGCTCTGGATTGTAACCGATTAACTAGGCCTCTTCTGAGACTATGTGCTATACTACAAGAAATGAGAGCAGCACCTTCCCGGGTGGGATGGACACCGTCCCGCCCTAACAGGCCAGTTTTGCCCTCAAAGGTCTTCCAGTTGTCTATGAAGCCCATTTTCGGAGCACCACCTGGACATCCAGCGGTTCAGCAACCATAACCTGCTGTAAGCTATGTCGCCACGTCTCATTGGGATGGGGCCAGAGCAAACTACTTCATCGGACATCGCCTTCGCTATTTTAAACACCTCTGTAAAGTTATGCTTGCTAACCTCTGACTGACAAAGGCGTATATCATTTAGCTCCAGCATGTACCACTATCTTGGAGAACCTATGCTGACCTAGAGCCCTAAGATTACCTGCTATGTCCGGTGCTCTGGCTCCCGGGATACACCTGACCACTGCTGCTGGCGCCCCTAAAGGCCTAGCTAATTTCACGTGCCTCAGTATAGAGTCTCCTATAACCAGAGCTCTTTCAGGTTTCTCAGCGGGTGCATCACTGAGGAGAGCAAACCTGTTGGACATGTGAAGCGCAGAAGAGGTGTGCTCCGGTGGGCTAGACTTAGCATTAGCTTTGGCTGAACGAGTATGCCGCCGAGTCGTCACCCACTCGCCCTGCTGTCAGGGCTCTATTTCCAGAGTCGGGGGCTGGTTATCTCCGCCTGCGGCACCCAGACTTTCCGCTACAGAAATAACGCTGCTCTCGCGCTCACTAACCCTCTCTAAAGTCTGGATGCTCTCCACTAATGCTAATATCTCCTCCATCAGGGTGCTAACTAACACACACCTATCACAAATAAAATTATCACTAATGACGGAGGAAGAATGTCTAAACATCCTGCACTCCACACACTGAGCGAGCTGAATGGTAGACATGATACGTACCTTTGTGCCAGAGTTGTGAATATTTGGTGATGGATTCGCTTGTTGTTGGTTAGATGATATGCGCGTTCTCCCAAAAAGCGCAAAAAAACTGGTAAAGTCCAGTAGTATTAAAGTGTAAAAACTAGTTTGTTATTTAGTAAAAACGGGAAAAATATATTTAAAAAAATATAAAAAAATGTTACAAACAGACAAGAAACTTTCGCGGGAACAATACGAAAAACAGAAAACTATGAAAACTGTTATCTCCTCTTCTTCATAGTTAAACATTTTTATTTTGAAATTATATTCCTACTTTTATAGTAACTGTTGTATGTAACATTGAAAAAAGGAACAAACGTAACATTCTCTAATGTAAAAGTTTATAGTGTCTACATTTAGAGTTTTTTCCCCCCCAAGGTGTCTGATGGTTACAGTAAAGCCCTGTATATACACTAACCCTAGTTTCTACCTTCAACAAATGGTCATTGAAAGGACCACAGTCAAACTATACTGCCTCCCTCCCCCACAGGAGTATAAATTGTTTCTCTTTGGGGTTGTTAGATCGCATGTCTTTAAACTTCTTCTATCAGAGAGGTTCCAGCACACAGGACTGATAGAGCTCCAGTAGATCATATCTGTAAAGTTGTAGCACTGCCACATAATGGACACTTTTATAGGACGAGAGCAAGCCGGCACAATGCTAAAAATGAGCTGCAGAGCCTTATTAATTGTGCCCTTAAAGGTTTTTGTGCCCCTGTGTGTATATGTGTATTGTTCCCGCTCTAACTCTAGCGAGACTGGGTCATGTGACTCAGCATCAGAATAGACAAGAATTCACTGTGAGCTTCACATCTCATTACAGCTAATGGACCAATCAAATCAGTCCACAGCTTCAAAACATCCAATCAGGCGTGAGTCTGGACCTGGTTTTCTACTGAACACACAAGTTCATTACCTCACTATCACTTTGTCTAAACAGGAACGATGATCACACTCTTTGTGGCTCTTTACTCTCTGCTTTGTCTCTGCACAACTGGTGAGGAACATTTTAAACTTTACTTTAAAATAGTAATTTTACATATTTAAGTTACTAACATCGTTACTAACTAACAATTTACTGACTTTATTAAATATTAAATTTTAAATACTTTTTATTTATTCATTTTCAGTAAAACCTTCTGAATTAAGGCGGCTTCACATGAAAACGGTAAAACTAGGAGGAGATGCAATTATGCAGTGTGACATTAGTGCGGTCAAAAACAAAAATACTTTAGCTTGGTACAGACAGAGTGGTGGAAAATTACCTCAGTTTTTTGCAAGACAGTATGGACAGAGTTACACATTTGTTGACGGAATGAATGATAGTCGCTTCAGTGTTACTGTAAATAACTATAAGTTTGATCTTAACATTAACAACCTGAAGCTCACATCTGGAACACGTCTGCAGTTTGAAGGTAAATCAACACTTCACTGAAGCTCACATCTGGAACACATCTGCAGTTTGAAGGTAAATCAACACTTTAACCCGAATTATGTGTACATGTGCATTAAATGTTGAATATTTCACATTATTCATATTTAGTATCATTTCTGTTCATTTGCTGCTTTTCCAATTTATTTGTAAAGGTGTAGAGATGAAACTCTGTCCTACACCTGGAACGATTAACAACAACACACACTCTGTTACACACCAGGGTTCAAACAGCAGTGATGGAAAAGGTCAGAGTTTTAATCAAATAAACTTCCTTTCATTTTTTATAACAAGATAATTTAATAACATTACATATTTAATTTGTTGACTGATAAGTTGCACCATGAAATATAAAAAAATTAAAAGTTAAAATTTCTGAAATGTTAAAAACTTTAAAGTAATTTAAAGTAGTAACATTTTTATATTTATCGAAGTTATGTGCATTTATATATTAAATATGAAATATTATAGATTAAATATTAAACATGTTTTACAGGAAAAAGTTCTGACATGAAGAATCTTCATGTGAAAACAATAAAACTTGGAGAAGATGTAACTATGGAGTGTAACATTAATGGGGTCAAAAACAAAAATAGTTTAGCTTGGTACAGACAGAGTTTTGGAAATGTACCTCAGGTTTTTGCAAGACCGTTCGGTTACACATTTGTTGAGGGATTTAATGATAGTCGCTTCAGTGTTACTGTAAAGGACCATAAGATTGATCTCAACATTTATAAAACAAGAGAAGATGATGGAGGAGAATATTTCTGTGGTTATGTGGAGGGAACTAC
>JAAGKR010003032.1:8707-81266 GCA_011419295.1 Clarias macrocephalus
CCCCCCCCCCCCCCCCCCCAATCAATCCGTCACTTATCGTGATTCTTTTGTGTGGAGATTCATGCATTGCCACACTGACTCCAAAAATCGATTCATTTTTAAATGAATTTTTAAATCTATATGCTTGCGTTTGAGGTGGTTAAAATATTGCAGTTCCTCTCTGATCCTGCAGGTGGTGCAGTTTAAACCTATTCATTCATTGGCAGGCAGCTCGGCATTCTGTGTGTTTTAGGAGCAAATTATTTATCACTAAGAATTGTAACAAATTTTTTAAATAATAATAATAATAATAATAATAATAATAATAATACAAAACTTTTGTAATAAAATTGTGATACTAACAGAGTTACAATACAAATTAAAATCGGCACCCAGGTATTGTGATAACATCGTATCGGCCGCTCCCTGGCGAATCCCGTCAATAGTAAGTAGTGATGGGGATGTAAATGGGCGACACGGCCGCGTTCACACTTGTTGAACTGTTTCCAATTGATGAACATTGATGTGAAGGATTTCCAATAAATCTTGGTCCTTAGATCAGCATCTCATCAAGAAAATCCACTCTGTGGACTAAAGCACAGTACATTTTGCATTTACAGCCCTCATACTGTACCTTTTTTAAACAGTTATATTCATGATGCTGTTTTTAGGGCGTGGCTCTATTCAAGCTCAAATATTTTTGACTATTTTTGACTCATTTCCACCATAATGATTCGTTCATTTTAAGATTATTAAGGACTTGAGGCTAATTTATGCTTCGAGACGCCTATTTAGTGTAGCCTCACAGGCTCCTCCCAGAAATGTAACTGCACATGGTCTTGTGGCGACGCAGACGGCGACAGCTGTGATTGTTCCACATGGTAGCAGCACATTTCTGCCTTCTTCTTCACTTCCGTTTTTTTTTTTTAAGTTGTGTTAAACGTCGAACTGATCATCTCATTCACTCAGCACTCAACACATCTCATTCACTCACACTACAGTACAGTGGTAGTAGTAGCGCCCCTAGTGACGGGGAGGAATTGGACACGACTAAATTAGGAAGAAAATCTGGGAAAAATCCTCCCCCCCCCCCAAAAAGTAACTCTTATTCAACATCTATTAGCTCCATGCTCAGTTTCATGTGCCGTTGTTTGCAGGACATCACAAGAACACTGACCAAAAGAAACCTCAGCGCCAGCTAGTGGTGTGGTGGTGTGATTGCAGAGCGACACAGATACACCAGTGCACAAGTATGGATGCTCACCATGTCACATGGCACCTGCGTGGCCTTATTACTAGACTTTACTTTCAGATATAATCTCTCTCCTCTATGGTCTTTTCCGCCATGTGGGAAGCAGCTTGGACCGAACGGTGGCAAGGTGATCTTGCTTTATCTTGTTTTTGTTGTTGTTTTCAAATCTTTCCAATGGCCGATCATTTTCAAGAATCCTGGTGCGAAACGTTTCTCTGCCAATTACCGTCTACTGTACTGTTTTTGCAGCTCAGGATCGATGTGTTTGTTGACTCATTACACTCGAGACCAGGGGCTGGGTGACCATTTGGAGTCTTATTAGCTCTGACCCTTCGAGCCAAAGCCACAGCTAGAGGTCATTGATGAAGACGGGTGCAAGTAGGAGGCGGGAAGGTAAATGTCTCGGAGTTAAAGGTTAAACGTTATTGTTTTTCAGGTTCCGTCCTCGTCCGGAAAAGACGTGCCAGTGTGCTGGGTCTATTGCCGCGTTCTCGGGGCATGGCTCCGCTCAGCACTGCGGGTCGATGTGTTTGTTGAGTCATTACGCTGTTTTACGATTCTCACATGGATCTGAATGATCTTTTTAGGCTCATTAGTTGCGTGTTACAGTTTATTAATGACGAGTTGTAGAAATCAGCACCAAAACGAAGCCATTTCATCTATAACGGTGTTGTCTTGGCCGCCTGTTTGTTTCCTGCCATCCAGTTTTTCTCATTTCTGACATGATGTTTTTCTTAAACCTCACACCACATGAAGGTTTGATTTGAAATGCATCATTGAAATTGTATTCAGATCAGCACCTAAACAAAAGCATTCCATTTTTTTTCTATTTTTGGGAAATGAGAGATGAAGGAAGTGTTTGTGAATGTGTGTGTGTGTGTGTGTGTGTGTGTGTGTGTGTTCGTTTTTTATTTCATTTTATTTTTTCCAAATGGATGAGGCTACTCAGGAATCCTGAAATGAAGCATTTTGGACCCCATGCGTTGATTTTGAATTCCCTGTAAACACACCCAACCTCAAGAGCTGACGACGAGGAAGAAAGACTTTATTGTCAGTGCGCAGAAAACAACGAGATTACAGGTGCTTCCAGAAACTTCTACAACGGTGCATTTAAAGAAATTATACATTAAAGAACAAAACCAGAGTCGACAACAACAAACTACCACAAACAGATGAGGCGCACACCAAACAAACATTTATACTTTAGTATCGATAGATGATGATGGATGATAGTAATAAAGTAAGTAATAAATAGATGTACAGAATATTTTGCACTAGACGTGCCAATGCCACCTGTACAGCCCTGACCTCGCTCCGGGACATTTCTCGCATTCCAAGCCGTTAAAGGAGTTCCTGGGAGGCCGGCGAGTTCCTGGGAGTTTCAGGCGTGAATCATGGCTCCGGTGTACTGAGAAAACTTTCCACCTTGATGGTGTCCAAGCTCTAGTGAAACACTGGGACAAGTGCGGATTATAGAGATTATAGAGAGAATTAAAGGGAGTTTTTACTCTCATAACTGCATTCTGCAAATTCAAAAGTCTTGGTTCTATTTATGTAATTGTTGCACTAGTCGTGGAAGTATCGCACGAGACGCTGTGGAAATGTATCGTCAGACGTGGCGGCGTTTGTGCTCCATGCTTCAGTGACACGAGAGACACAGACGGACTACGCTTCAGCTTTCACTGCTAAATTAGACAGAATGTGAAAAAACAAACAAACAAAAAAAGTCGAAAGAATGCCGGACATGAAAGACTCGACTCCGCTCACTTCTGACTTCTGAATCACTTCTGGGCTTCACAAACCTCAGTCTTGTGATGGTGTGGAAAACCAGAAAGCGGGACTGCGGTCTGTTCGGTCGCTCAAAGCTTTGTTTTCATCTGTTTCACATGAGCGTCCAAAAACAGTATATAAATAGACATTTGATCATTTACTCTGCCAGAACAGAGTTGTTTCATCCTTGATATACTCCGGGCGTTCTTGTCGTCGGTAATTCTGTAATTTTTCTCTTCTTGGTCTTTCTGCCTGCTAGGATTTTCTCGTTAGCAATGTCGGCACCTCTGCTCTGTGCTGATTACATCGCACCGTTTTAGAAAGATGTCTGCTTTAACCCTGTTGTTTAGGGGCTTCTTTTCTTTTTCTAGACTCCCCCCCCGCCCCATTCCATCAACCCTCACACACACACACACACACACACACACTAAGGCGATGTTCACTGACTCATTACGCTGGCCGCAGTTCACTGATTTGGAGCTGCGCGACTATTTTGAGACTTATTAGTCCTGATCCTTGCAGCCCAAGGCCTGCTTCGTCCTGTCAGGCCAATAATAGGATTTCCACCTATTAGAAGAGCGAGGTGGGGTCACATCTGTGAAGCGGGTAAGCTGAGTTTAAACCGTTTACACCCTGGCCGAGTCAGCACGGTGTTCACAAATTCAACAAGCTTAGATGAGAGGCATGGACGGGCGCCATTACTTAAGCAGAACGGAAAGCTCCGGGTATTTATTAATTTCTGGCGTGCGCCGGCCAAGTCGGCGAACGCGGATCCAAACATGCGTCTGTTTGAATATGCATTACGTCCCAAAAGGCAAACAAATTAATGAATATTCACACTCAATCTATAGCCGGCGGCTGCGCATGTATTATTCATATATTTGCTGTCGTGCTCCAGGACAGGAAGTGCAACACACAGGGTTTTTTTTTTTTTTCATTTATTTATTTATTTATTTATTTATTTTTTCAGGAAATGAAAGTGAATTTCTCTGAAGCGTCATCTGTGAGGAAAACTTTAGCATCGAGTTCAAAAACTTCAAAGTGACACGAAACACGGCTGAACTTGTGTATATATATATAAATATATATATATATGTTCGCAAACGCGCGTCCAGAAAACCCGACGTTACGTTTCGCTCGCCGTTTCCTTTCGCCCTCCCAGTTAAGTGAACGGACGCTTTATTAAAGATGGAAGATAATAAGCTGTCACACAGTCGCGTCGTTTGGTAGGAGGCCACCGGCGAGCCGTCTGCTAAAAGGTTTCTCCCCAGGATGAGAGGCGGCGCAGATGACAGTTTAAAAGCTTTACCCTTCCTAGAAAAGTAGTCATGCCTCCTTCCACGCAATTGCACCAGCCGGTCAGATTGCGTTAGTAATGCACCGGGGTCTCTGCGCCGACACAACAATGGGGTTTAAATACGCCACGTTGCGTGGAGGTGTTTTGAAAGCACTCTTTGTCACGCTGCTGTGACACGTTCTCGCCCAAAACAATCAAAAGCACGGTCATCAGCGAATCAATACCCAGCTATCATCTGCTATCACTGGTGGAGCTAGAACTAGCGCGCTAATGACTTCGCTCGCTGCCTTTGTGACGAACGCGGGATGTGAAAACAAGAACGGTGAAGAGGAGAAAGTCCCGAAAGTCTGCTGTGCAGCGCGTCTTGATATCGATATTCTGTCTGGGTTCCTGGTGCAGAGATTAAAAAAAGATATAAGCGTGCGGGAGACCTTCGCCGCGCTCGGGTTTGGAGGTCAGGTTGGTCCGCGTGGTACCGATCTTCTCAGCGGAGACACAACAAAAACGCCAGCACTTATTCTTACTGAAGAGTTATGGAGAATGTAAAAAAAAAACTTAACTTAATAATTTAAATAACTTTGCATATGCTTTGCAAAAATCTGGCACGATAATAACCTTTTTATTATTTATCTCTTTTCACCAAGGACAACCCAAGGTCATCAAGAAGTGCTAACGGTCATGTTGAGTCCGGCTCAGTTCATATATTTTAGTCAGGTATCCAATCCAGGGTGACAGGGTTCAATCGGGAGCACAAGAGATCATATACAGTGCTGTGCAAAAGTTTTGACCCCCTCATGTGTTCATATTAAATTGAATTAAATTCAATTAGAACAAATGTTTTGCAACAACAAGGAAAAGATGCTATTTTAAAAAATAACGTAACAACCTCAGCAGTGACCTCATTTCCTCTCTCATCTGTTCCAACCACTCAGCATTCAGCATCAGCAGTAAACTAATCACCAGCCTGATCATCTGCCATCACCTGCACCTGTTTCTCGCTGGTCCATGCCTTCCGTCAGATGCTTGAATGATTCATAGGTCACTGTGTGGCATCACGAACAATAAGCATTCCTCTGAAACTGCTCAGGTACACGGGCTGGACTGAGAGACAAAAACGTGGCAAAAAAAAAAAATAATTTTTTTAAAAGAGAGTCCTAAAGGAATCCTGGAGAACTATTCCGCAAGACTGCGTTGAAAATACAAGAAGCAAAATATGAAGAAATCAGGGTTCAAGATTTTTGCAAAGTACTGCATGTACTTTAAAAGCTGATTATAATATTTGGACTCAAATGTTTTATCTGTAAAGCATCGGGATGTTCTTGCATGTTTCTTTTTTATCCTGACACCACAAACTCTGATTCGGTGATGTTTAGACCCGCCATTGATTTCCACGCACCTTGAACAGCTAGTGATATAAAGCTGAAATACTCCCAAGAAACATGTTTTCATACTCCTACACAAACATTACACATGCTGAGCATGAACGCCTGCAAAAAAAAAAAAGAAAAGAAAAAAAAAGAAAAGAAAAACCTGATGTTTAATAGAAACACACACATGTAAGCTGTAAAGTGTTAAATGCGATCCTGGGCACTTGCCCAAAACATTATATGATGAATAAAATATTCTGATATTAAACATCATTTCAGTGACGGATGTGGAACTTTAGGATGCGATGATGAAGCGTGATAATATCTCAGGATGGTTCTTTTGTTCCACTCATCCAGCCTTATGAGATAATTACATCTTCGTGAGACAAAAGCTAATATTTGGAACGTACAAGTGAAACCTACGGGATGCACATCCGTCATTTCCTGAAAGCTTGAACAGAAAAAGTGTGAAATAAAACTGAATCCACACACACACACACACACACACACTCACACACTCTTCCTCTCACTCTCGCTCTCTCAGGCCTGAGATGGAGGCCATTTTGTTTGTATTGTCACGAGAAAGAGAGGGTTAGTTGTGAGGGATAAGTCGTGTTGCTGGTAGTGGAGTGTCGTCTCATTTCCATACAGGAGGTACAGAGGAGTGTGTGTGTGTGTGTGTGTGTGTGTGTGTGTGTGTGTGAGTGCACTGGGGAGGTGCCGGGAGAGGGTATCGCTCCGTTTGGCCCATAAATCATTCATGCTCTTCCCTCCACGTCCACACAAAGAAGCTCTGCTGAAGCACATGGAGACAAAATCAACCCCCAAATCTGATTGCACATGATCTATGACTATTTAATAATTACTGTTTAAAAATAAATAAATAAATAAATAAAAATAATGAATGTTTACAGTAAATAGATAATAAACACGCAGACAAATATTTGCTCTACACGTGTATTTCAAGCTCATCAATTAATATCACATTTTAATGATTTATTATATTTAGTGATTTATTATATTCAACTTCTTATTAATTAATTAATTAGAACTATTTCTAATTTCTATTACTATAACATTTCAACTTTATTATTTACTCATTCGTTTAAATAAAATAATAATAATAATAATAATAACAATAACAGCATATATTAGGCTTTACAAAATTGTTATTAAATGTTCTTTATTATATATAATTTAATGTATTATTGAATAATAATTCATTTACTGTATTATTATTATATATTCATGTTTGTAAAATATAATAATTGAATCTATAATAATATCCGATATTATCAAGTTTTAATACCATTTAGATTTTTTTTTTATGTCTTTTGTTTTTCCTTCATTGGAAAAAACAAACAAGCCAAAAAACTAACAACCAAAAAAAAAAATCAGAACCTTTTGACATTGTATTATTATATTATTTATTTTCCTTTATTATATTTTCATTAAAGAAATCTAATTGTTTTTAGTTTTCTATGACTGATTACCTAAATTCAAAAACTATATAATTTTTGTTTTAATTATTTATTTATGAACAGATTTTTATTTCACATAGCAACTTATACTATTTCTATGTGCAATAAAATATATAGTACATCTATTTATGACCCCCCCTTTTTTTTCTTTTTCATATTTTTTAATCAGAAATCTATCCTGCTAAGCGGGAGGAGGCCGTTACGTTATGGCTGTACTCGCTGATCTGAGCACCGCTTAGCGCTGTCGCTGCAGTAATAAATAGGTCAGAGCTGCTTTTTTTTTTTTTTAACCCTCTGAATGTTTTCAGGCTTGGCTTGGCAAATTGAACATAATTAAAGCCCAAGGCAGAGCTTCGCTTTTCACTTTTGTTGAAACAGCATGGCGTGTGGCTGCGAGGTGGAAGACGCTGAGGAAGAGGAAAAAGGAAGATGCACAGCGAGGAAGACGAGCGTGGCGTTTTCAGTCTGCAGGATGGCGGCCATTACACGAGCCGTCCTCCAGAGTGTCTTCTCCTCCTGGATAATCACACATACTCTATAGACTATACAGCACGTACACCGCTCAAACTGGATTATGTGTACGTTTCCATGTGTGCATACACAAGGAAAAGTGTGTATATGCATGTGTGTGTGTGTGTGTGTGTGTGTGTGTGTGTGTGTGTGTACGTGTGAATGTGTGTGTAGGGGGTTGGGGAGCGCTTCACGCCCTTGTCTAAGGGCAGCACCTTGCCTCATCTGGCTCCTGTGCTGCTTTAACCAGTAAAGACGCAATCAGATTAGACTTTGCAGGATTTTTGTGCCAATGAGGCAGCTGGAGGATGTTCTCCTCGTGCACACGGTGCTGTCGTGTCTGCGGCACGAGCACACAAGCATTTAGGAGAGAAAAGCTTTTTAAGCTGCACTTATAAGGAATAATGGGAATTCTGGGAAATTTAAGCCGTCTGTATTTCTGGCTGATTTATATGCTGGTGGCCTGCAAACTGTATCTACAAGAACTTCACTTCGATTGAACCCAAACCTCAAAATGTCCAAAATAAATCAACCTATGAATAAATAAATAAATAAATAAATAGTGAACAAGGGGTACCGTTATTCAGGGGATCAAGTCAAACCGTGACTCGTGATTAAATTTCTCGTCAGTGACGGTGTAAAAGCGATTTTTCAGACATTTACAGAAGACAACAAGTACGGTGACGAGACTCTTAGCCGCAGTAAAACATTTGAACGGTGCAAACATTTTAAAGAAGGTTGTACGTCCGTGAATGATGATCCTGGCCGCGGTGGCTCGGAGCCCACTGCGGTCGTTCCCACGAACATTCAGCGGCGGATAAATTTATGCCAACTTGCAGAAGAGACTCATCTGTCTTTAGGAACTGCACATGTTATTGCCACGTCCCCCGTACAGTCCTGATCTCGCTAAAAGCCATTTCCACACGTCAGGGAGTTCCTGGGAGGCCGGCGTTTCCGACGTGAATCACACACGCAGTGCGATCATGGCTCCAGCAGGAGATTATATAGAGGAATAAAGCTGTGTTCTGTTATTCTGCACAATCAAAAGTCCTGCTTTGAATTGAACACCCTTCATATATTTAACCGGAAAACGTTGATCTTATTCCTTTAAACGATTTCATTTACATAATTGGACCAATTACATTTAAGATTAAAACTTTAAAAGCAGACTTTCGAACTCAAAGCAAAATACTGACGCTGCATTCCTTAATGCCTTGTAAGTGCTAATTAGCAGGTTACGTTAACGTCGCTTCCACATCGGCATGTCCGGCGTCTGACTTAGGGGGAAAAAAAAAAACAATGACCGCCGTTTTTGCGAGCATGTCTTTTGTCTGCTTTGTCAGAGTAGAAAATCTCATGAAAAGCTGCTTTAACTGGATCTTTACAGAAACACAACTGAGATGATTTTATTTCTGTTCTGCTGCAGTGAGCGTTAAACAAGTGTTCAATTGCTTTTAAAGGGTTCTACTAGATAGGAATAGATTTGAGGGAAACAAACAAACAAACAAACAAGCAAACAAACATAATGTGTGTCTCAGCGTGGGTGCGAGTGGGTCTGGACGGTCCGCAGTACTGTGGAGAGAGCAGCTGCCTGACCACACCCACATTCACACCCGGTCACAGAAGCACTTTCAGCAACAACACACATCTGGTAGCGTTATGTCGTCTTAACCAACTCGCCGTCTCTGCAGTAATCACTCCGAAGTCACTCCAAATGGTCTTTGAACCAACCACTTCTTTTATTTACTGTACATCTAAACTAGCCGCTAACACAAGGCTGAATTTCAAACCGCTCTTCAACCCCTGATCAAGGTCACTACTTGCTGATTCTACAGTCCTACACTTAGCACACTAGCTTTCCATTTATCACTACTTAGGATACCTACTTTTATCCCCGTTAATTACACTAACTGTTGGTTGCCAGGTCTGCCACTGCGCCCTCGTGCCTACGCCTGTTTCACAGCCACGATGGCATTCAGCACTCGCTCTCATATGATACACTACAAATGATCCTGCACATGTTCCTGAGCTTAACGATATTAAGAAGTGTTTCGATTCTTAACCTACAGTCTTTCAAAAATGTCTTCTACCTTGATTACTTTAGGTGTAGGGTTCAAAACAAAATCTTCAATAATTCAATCAAACAACCGCAACAGATTAGTGAATGAATGAAGGCAGCATCGTTGGGTTCCAGTTCTAGGCCAGAGTTCGTGCTTTTTATGATTGTTCCTGGACTGAATAACATGAGTTTGTGGGTTTCTAATGGCTCATTCAATAATTATGTGTTCTTCGCTTCCTAAAGTGGTTCCTTTCTGATCAGAAAACATCTTAGTGCAGAGTACTCTGGCCTCCCAGGAGCTCCTTTCATACCCTGAAGATCGAGAGTCGGCTTGGAGCAATAACTCCCAGCCGAGTTCCTGGAAAGGGTCTTCATTCACCAGAAAAGTCACCACAAGTCCCAGTTTGAATTGAACATCAATGCAGACGGATACCCTCTGCAAATTATGAGTTTCTACTCACGTCCTTGGTGTGATTTCTAAAAAGGACTCATTTTTGAAAGGAAAACCAACGTGGTTACCAGAGTTCCACTTCTACACTGCAGTTCTTCTACTTCAGAGTTTAAAAACGCATGTTTCTGTAATGACTTTACAGTATATAATGAAGTGTTTTTTTTTTTTCTGCTAAGAATTCACGCTTATGTAGGGTTTATACGGAACATTTAATGTCTCTCTCTCAGAGACAGAATTAATGAAAATGAAAAACACTTTACAATTTCAAACTGTAAAATCCAACAAAAAAAAACTAAACAAAAAAAACCCTGGTGCATCATGTATGGTTCCAGAGCAGAACTCGTCGCACAGTCGAGAGCAATCTAATGATCACCAGAAGAGAAAAGGAACGTCACGTTATTGCTCAGAGGAGAATAAAATTACGGCGCTCAAATGCCTTGTAATACAGAATTATGAATTCAATTGCAGGGGAAATATTTGAGAACAGAACAAAATACATAAATACATAAAAAAAAAGTATTTTAACCCACGCTGTTATGTGTGTCTTGTCCATTCTGATCCTAATGATGCAGAAAGAAGTCTCATTTCCTTTGAAATATTTCGTATGTGATGGCACAAGAGATGCACAAACGTCTGCAAACAATCAGTCAAACAAACAAACAGATAAATAAAAATTATTAATGAAAGCTCTAATATAATTTGCAATTAGAAAAACAAAATGAAAAGATATTTGGGAATAAATATTTGAAATAAACTGTAAACAATTTTAAGAAATTTTTTTATTGTTGTCTCTTTAATAATCTGATGCGTGAAAACGACTGGAAATTCATTCGTGCTCCTGAAACGCAAACGAATTCTAATCTAAATTCACTCAAATCATATTTCGAAATGTAATTGTTAATCAAGCTAATCATGGGGAAAATATTATAGTTTTAATTTATGATGCACTTTAAGTCCCATAATGAAATGAAAATTAAGTCGAGTGCGAAAGTTTGTGCGCCCCGAGACAAAGAAAGACGGCACCAAACGGAGGAACGTTTCTGAAGGATGTTTGACGCTGCTGCTGATCCCACCGCCATCTTGTCCTGTCTGTCCTTCAGGATCTCAGAGATGCCCATGGTTTCTTTTTTCAAATTTAAAAATTTTTTTTGGAACGTTTGCAAATCCCAGCAGTCACATAGACGGTCCCAGCTGGGTTAGAACTATTTTTTTTTTCTTTTCGTTTTTTCCTCAGCTTGAGAAAATTAACGGCAGAAAATCACAACCTGGAGGCTTTGATCCTGTGCAGGGGTGTGTGTGCGCATGTGTGTGTTGGGGGTTGTATGGTGAGCACTGATTAATATGCAACATTATCCGCCATGTGTGTCTGACAGAGAGCACACTATATATATAGTGTGTATATATCTATATCTGTATCTATACACAGAGGAAGAGAGAGATGCAGCTGCTTCAAATCTCCCAAAGCTGATCCGAAATGTGTGTGTGTGTGTGTGTCTGTGTATGTGGTGTGTTAAAATATTTGCGCTCACAATTTTAACCTCCCTCCTGATCTGTGTGCTTTTAATGATCTGTATTTTTTCTTTTACTCCACCATCTCTCATCTCTTCCATAAACATGTACAAGTGAAGAAGTAATTAATCGAGGCAATTTAGCCGAAGCAGGTAAACTGCAGTCATTAACTGGAGCAGCGTCCGCGGCCTGCTTTCTGATTTTCTGTCTTCCTTCCACGATTGCCTTCATGTGAGTGTGCACGAGTGCCAGTGCGAGTGTGAGCTATGGATAAAAGACAAAAAAAAAAGAAAAAAAAAAAGAAGGGAAAAACCGATGCAGAGAAGAAATAGAGAAGGAAGGAAATGGGTGGGAAGAAGCACAATGATGAGGGACTGAGAAAAAAGGAGAAGAGAGAGAGCCAGATGCCATCCGTCACATCCCCTCCCCCCTCGCCTCCTCGTTCTCCTCGATTTCTGTTCACACACGCCATGTGTGTGTGTGTGTGTGTGTGTGTGTGTGTGTAGAGACCATGATTGGACCATGAAATAAGGTCTGTGTGTATTTGTGTGTTTGTGTATGTGTGTGCATGTGCACACACACTCACACACTGAAGGCATCTTCTCGAGGACATATTTGTCAGCTGCACACACAAATAAAAACAGATAATCAGCATCTGCTGAGGAAACGCAGGATCATTACCTCGCCTTCATCAAACGCATCGTCTCATCGTACACATTTAATCGAATCAACACACACACACACACACACACACACACACACACACACACACACACACACTAATTCACAGATAAAATATTGATTTGGAAAAAAAGAGAACTGTGTATGCACATTTAAGAGCAGTGATGCAAACCATGCAGCACAAACCAGTACATGTATTTTGATGCCGTGCAAAAGTTTGTGCACCCTCAGTCTGAAAATGATAAATTTTTGGTTTCACAGGTTATTATTTAATGCCATGATTTGAAGTACATAATAATAATAATAATAATAATAATAATAATAATAATAATAATAATAATTTGAAAAAGCAGGAAAAAACACATGCTGAAGTGGAAATTTTTAAAGGTGCATGTATTTAAATTATGCATCAAGTACAGTGTTATGTATTCTAAAGAAATGACAAGAAGAGCATAAAATTGCATTAATTTATTTTCCTGTTGATTTCATATCAAATATATAATTTATCAACCCAGTTTAACACGTGGTCAGATGGTATGGTTTATTACTATTAACAGTTACTAATAATAGTTTATATTATATAGGTTATTAAATAATATTAACTATTAATAGTTTAAAACAAAACAAAATTTCAGGGAAGTATGCTTTGCTGAATGTACCATAAATATTCCGTAATAATCTGTAAGAATCCAGTAATTTTTTTTCCTTTAGGGTCATTGTGTTCCTGGACACGACCGTGTTTCATTTAGAATGCCTTAGATATGGAATTATTTTGAGATAAATTGCAAACTGGACCTATTTTCTGTATTCTTACAGAACATAGGCCTTACAGGTTTTGTTTTGTTTTCTGATAAGAATATCAGGGCATTCTCTCAGAGAGAGAATCAAACAAAAAATACTTCATGGTTTAAAAAGGGTAAAATCCAACATTTTAGATGAGAAAAAAAAACATTCCTGGTACATGGTGTACGGATCGTGAGCAGAACTCGCATCAACGATCACCAGAAGAAAAAAGGAATAGTATATACTATAAGACAAGAAAGTGATGTTTCAGAATGAGCTATCTAGGTCAGCTCAGAGCGCATGAGCTGGAGTGTTCATACACACTTTGCGGTGTGTGCACACACTCCGCGAGCTCTTCGATCACTCTAAAACCAGCAGTGTTGTGAACACCAAGAGCGAAAATGGTTTAAGTTCATTTCTCACCATTTCTGTTTTACTGTAAAACACAAAACATCTCTTAAGTGTAATTTAGGTTAAATTACTAGGAAAATGAAACACCTCCTGGAAAGCTAAAACACATCGTCACGACCAAGCGTTTCATTTCAGTCAGAGATCTTTAATCAGCAACACAGAGACTCGACTCACACTTTCACAAGTTGAAAATAAATGGCTTTTCAGCAAAATATGACATCTCTCTTTTTTTAATGCGCTGCTTACTTCAGAGGTTAATTTTTAGATTTTAGCTGCCATTTAGCTGCTGTTTAGCTCTTAGAATGTAGCAAGAAATTTAAACAAGATGCTAGCTCATCTTACAAGACAAAGCTAAGGTTTAGCTAAGGTACTAGCCAGTCATCTTGCAGAATGAAGCAAGCTTAACCAATCAACTTAAAAAATATAGGATAGGTAAAATACTATATACTTAGGTAACATACTACCCAGAAAAGTAACAGAATTTAGCATTAATTTAGCTGAAAAACTAACCAGTCAACCTTTAAAATATATAAGTATATATCTAAACTATCTAATTACTGGCCAGTAATCTACCTTCATTTATATCCTTCATTTATCTAAGATACTAGCCTGTAAACTTCCAGAATGTAGCAGAAATTTACCTCAGAGACTAGACCCAGGAAACTTCCAGAATATAGCAGAAATTCACCTCAGATACTAGAGCCAGGAAACTTCCAGAATATAGCAGAAATTTACCTCAGAGACTAGACCCAGGAAACTTCCAGAATGTAGCAGAATTAACCTTAGATACTAGAGCCAGGAAACTTCCAGAATGTAGCAGTAATTAACCTCAGATACTAGAGCCAGGAAACTTCCAGAATGTAGCAGGAATTGATCTCAGATACTAGAGCCAGGAAACTTCCAGAATGTAGCAGAAATTTACCTCAGATACTAGAGCCAGGAAACTTCCAGAATGTAGCAGAAATTTACCTCAGATACTAGAGCCAGGAAACTTCCAGAATTTACCAGGAACTGATCTCAGATACTGGCCTGATACTTGCAATTTAGCATGAAGTTAGCTAAGACACTATGCTAGTCAACATTTAAAATGTAGCTCAAGCTAAGATGCTAGCCAATCAATGAACAGATAAAGATCACCTTTATTTTAGGAACATACTAGATGGAAAACTTGCAGAATATAATATGATTTTAGCTAAAATACTAGCCTGTAAGCAACTACACAGCTGAACGAATTTCACCTGAGATATGACACAGGAAATATCCCGAACACACTGTAGCATGAATGTAGCTAAAATACTAGCCTACTACGATTTTTGTTAAGATGCTAGTGGAAATTTTCACGCTAAATACAGGAACTACAGCCAGGTCATGAAACAAGATGTTTTCCCTGACTGACCATGAAATTCTGAAAATGCCGATCTCAAATCACAAGCAGTGAATTCTTGACTGTGTGATATTTGGATCAAATGAGCAAACAAAAATGAAAAAAAAAAAAACTCCCAGTAAATTTGAGTTTGTGATTTCTCTGTACAGTGATCTCAGCGCTCGGTTCGGTGCTGATCACAGAAAAGCCAATAATATCATCACTCAGTTTCCTGCAAGGTGAGTTTGACCTCTTCATACCGGTCCTCAATGTCATCCACCGTCTGCCTCGAGCGGCTTACTGTTTTTTTCTTCTCTTCCTCTCCCTCCCTCTGTTTTTTTCCCCATTTTTTCCCTTTCCCTTGGCAGCAGCACACGCGGCGTGAATGCCAAGACCGGGGGGGCGGCCACGGGGACGGACAGATGGAGAGGTCGCGTTCAACAAGTGCGAAATGCAGAAGCTCTTGAAGAGGAGATGTGAAAGACAGACAGAACAAGCCGGATGAGGATGCAGAGGAGAGACAGAGCGGTGAGGTCTGTACCTGCGCAGGTGGCAGACTGGTCCACAGGGGCTCGCTGTCACTGCACTTGCACAGGCTGCAGGAGACGGAAAACAGCTCGGCTCGGCACGGATCTGCAGCTGCACTGCTGGTGAGGACGAACCGCGAGCGCCGTGTTCATACAGACGCCGGAGTCTTATTTATAGCAATGTTACTCCATCGATATACTGCTGTAGCGCTCATTAAATATGTCTGATTTTTAGCGTTAACATTTAACGCTCATAGGGGGCGCTCATCAAAATACTATTATTCATACAATTACAGACACTAGGGCATGAAGATATGTGTGTGTAGAAAGGATGTAATGAAAAGTTGTGTTTCCATCCGTCCTGTCTTTTGTGTCATAACCACACCCCTAAGATCCCTTCACTCCACCCACGTGCATTTTACTGCTTAGAAACGCAAGTGTGGCAAAATTCCACTTTTATGCTAACTGCCGCAAAACAGAAAGAATGACGCCAAAAGAAACTGCTTTTTCAAGCATTACACTTATCATGTTAATATTATAACCTCGAAAGAATAACTCTTTGGTTCAAAAAAGATAAATATTTATAGCAAACTTTATGATGATTAGCTACGCAGAATGACACTAATGAGACAAACAATGTTTATACGCTAGTTAACTAGATTAGCTAACACACTATGATAATAATATTTAATATTAAGCATACTTTACGTATCCTTATGGAAGGAGTCTCCAGTGTCAATTGTTTGCGTTTTTTTTATGTAGACAATAGTTGTGGCACTTGGTAAAATATGTGATATACATGGAATAAAGCATTCAAGGTGTTCTGTACTAGTAACTTTGCTGATAACATCAAACTAAATTTTGGTTAATTACTTCCGTATCGTACATCATGTTTCGTTAAAAGAAAATCTTTCTAATTAAAACCTGTGCTTTAAAAAAAAGGACAGTTATCTAGCTACTAATGAACCAAGGTGAGCATTTCCAGGAGGCAGGAATTTGTGTAAATGGGTGTGGTCAAGAGGTAATTGCGATGTTTCCGTAGTTTATCGCGCAAACATAAATTCTACTTGAATCGGGTTTTAGGCTCAGTAAGATCTTACGTTCGTTCAAGCTTAAGTTCGATTTCAAACATAGTCAGATAAAAGTATCCGCAATGCGCCTCACTCAAGACGAAGCTGCAGCGGGTCATGATGTCAGGTTGATTTACGTCTTCCGCGTGTCAGATGTCAGGACACTTCGCAGTCTCTGAATCCAGACACCGACATGATAACATCTCCGAGAGGTCATCCTTCACTCGTGCGGCTCGGTGCGCCGTGTGTACCTGTCAATAAACCGTGATTCATTAAGAACGCTTGCTCTGACAAATAGCCGCGTGTTAATTCCTCCAGTACGGCTACACGCGTCGCCCCTGCCCCTGGGAACAGTGTGGAAATATACAGCAGAAATAGGATATCAATCATACGGCATAAATCATGTGCAGCAAAGCACAGCACGTCACTTTTAGCCATGCAGTTAGGGGACTGATTGGATTTATACGCAAATGTACTCAGTGCTTCTGGTTATGTACATGGGTGACAAACTGTTTATTATAAGAAGTTTGTTATTTTTCAGGAGCAGGATGTCATCATTTGTTTTATTTCTTTTATAGCAATGATTAGAAATTTATACTTTATATATAGATAACATTGTGGAATTGAAAATGATTAGCGAGAATTATGAGAGTGCGCCAAACAACTACCGGATTAACACACAAACTCGGAGAAAAAAGTTTTTCAAGCGTCTTCATTAGCCCTGAATTAGAATCCTTAAAGAACACATGAGGAACCTTTTTCTAAACCCGTGTCTTGGGCTCGACTTACTTGGTAGTTCTGATAGGAAATCACTTCACTGTAGGCTTCAACACTAGAACCTTGAATGGTTTCTATAGAGATTAAGTCTGAGCCTCCTGATTAGTGTAAAAAGACATTTTTGTCAAACACCTCGTCTGTTAAGACAAAACTGTAGTGATGTAGTGTTCTTTGGCTACCCTTGCTGGAATTAACAGTACATAGAAAAACTACTAAAAGCACATGATTAGAAATCTGACTGGTTCAAATTTTAATTAAAATTAATCTAATTCTGATTTTGACTTTGATTTTGATTTTGTTTGTATTCATCAAATACAAAGACCTGGCAAAGAAAATGTTTGATTTTTACTTTTGTTATGACACTGATTTTATTTCTGACTCTGATTCTTTTGATGCTGATCACTGACATTGTCCGTCTGACTCTGATCCTAACTGATTCTTATTCAGACTCAGCTGTAGGCAAATTCATTTGAACATTAACATTATCAGTCTGACATTGAGTGACTGTTCCAGATTCTTTTAACTTTCAACATTATCATTATCAATCTGACTCTCACTCTGACCGACTCTGATTCAGACTCTGATTCCTTTAACTCTGCGCATTATCAATCTGACTCGGTTTCTTACTGACTCTAATTCAGACGCAGCTTAAGACCGATTCTTGTGACTCTGATTATTATCATAACAATTAATTTATCTGACTCCCACTCTGAATGACTCTGATCTGACATTTTTATCATGATTTTAAGTCTGACTCTGATGAAGACTTTGATTATCATCATTATCATTATAGATCTGACTCTGCCTCTGGTTCACAGAGATTCTTATTAGATTTTTTTCTTCTTTACTTGGCAATAAATATTCTAATTCTTATTTTAACTCTGATCCTGACTCTGATTCTGACTCATTATGAATCAGACTCTGATTCCAAAATATTTTTTATATAAATAACTTGTGAATTTTATCCAATTAGATTGATGTGGCTATGTTCCTTTAAATCTCATACAAATCGAGTTGTAACAAAAAGTCTGATCGCAAACCCTGACTCAGAATGTAACCTTTGTTATTTTATATACTGTATGAAACTGACTCATGTGAATTGACATATATTTGAGAGGCCATGGCTTACTTTGGAGATAAACAGATCCGGATTAACAAATCTCCAACAAAGATTGTGACCACATGACATGCTGGGTCGTGCCAGGCATTCTGCAAAAAAAATAAACAAATAAAAAAAGATGAAAAATGCTTTATTAAAATCTATAATGCAATGCCTGACCTTGTTGATGTTCGTGTTCTGTAACGTACATCAGAAAACTTCCGCTCATGCATGGCTCCAAAAAACACTCCTGTGTAACCTGTAGGAGAAATGTCACGTGATATTCCTCCTAATCTAAATCAAATTACGGGCCATAAAAATGGTATTGCAGGGAAACGTGGAAAGAAATGGCAAACTGTGAATAGCTAATGAATCCAATCTGCATAGGAGGCACCTGATCAAACGCTCGAGCAATTATGAACTCCATCAATCTAACCCAGGGTGTTAACAAAGCCACATATATGTTGAATTAAGGCTTGATATGATGATAAGCTCAGGAGCACTGAAATACGTTATAGCCAAAAATGAACAGATTTCACCTTATTCGTGCTAAACAAGTGCAATCTGACAAGACAAGAACGTGTGAGGATGATAATTTCAAAAGAATTTTAGAAAATTTAATAAATAAAGAATGAAATTTTAAAGCCTGTAATCTTTGCCGGCAGATTTTTTGAAGTAGCGCTAAGACGTGAAAAAAAAAAAAAAAAAAAACACGAATGAAATGATCACGTTAAGAATGTTAAACTAATGCTGTCATTACCGCTCTATCGCATTAATATCCTTTCAGTCTTTACTGCACTTAGGAATCTCACAGGCGGTGTTTTAAACTGCTTCAAAACGAAAACCCAAAATGCGACTCAGTGTGTGTGCTCACAGCCACAAAGCCTGCAAGAGGGGTTTCGACTGGCTTAAGTACGCTATCATGGCGTCTCTTGTGTTGGATTCTTTTATTCGCCATCGTCAGGTTAATGAGTCTACCAGCCCACTTGATGTTGAGAGGCTTGCCACAAAGCCACGTCTCATTAGAGCCTGCCTGGCATTGCGCACCGAGACAAAAGCGCATTCACCCGCGCTGCTGAATGCCTTCATGCTCCTCAATGCTGCCAGCCTGTGGAGTCGAGGCTGTGCCATGCATCCATGCATCTATCTATCCATCCATCCATCCATCCCCCCCCCCTTCCCTCCTGCTTGCTCGTATACCCTGGCAGCTGGCCAGCACCTCCACCACCACCAGAACCACAGCGAGTCCTCTTCTGCACGTGGCGCCGTGCCAACGTAGCCGAGGGTTCACCCGTGCAGGCACACGTGCCCTCTCCTCTCTGCCAGACTCGCTATTGTCCTGCTACATGCTCCAAAGCGGAGAGGACGTGCGCAAGCTTGATGAAGCACACACTCCGGGCTGGTGGCCATTATCCATGGAAAAGAGGGTTATGAATTATCCACTGTGCGGCTGCTGTGTGTTATCATCCCTCTTGCAGGTGGACTCCCTTAACAGCATGGCATGATGGGTAAACGGCAAATATATTCCAGCACCACTGACTCACCATGTTGGCCCAAACCCTGCACTGCATACACATATGTACTGTATATATCTGACTGTTCAGACAGTGTTGATTCATGTTCTATAGTTTATTATTATTATTATTATTATTATTATTGTTAATAATATTAATATGATCCATTTTGTTTGTTACATGAGAGCTTGTACAGCAGACGCTACAAACGTATACAATTGGTCACGGTAATATACCGTGAGGAGGCACTTATTTAACAGTTTTTAGATTGAGTCTCCAGTTTCAGCACAGCGAGGTAAATTTTACGTTTTTGCTTCAATTTCTTGGATTATTAACTTCATCAAAACTTCATATATATATATAGCTGGAATAACAGAAGCATGAACAGGAACTACCTTGTTTCATGGATGTCCCACAACATGAACTATAATTATAAATGCATAAAGAGTATGACATTATTAATATTATTAAAATCCAGCATAATTAAACTGTATTATTGTACATTTACATTTATGCATTTGGCATCCGCTCTTATTCAGAGTGACTTACATAAGTGCTTTGAAGTTGGATAGCTCCTTACACTGTGTTCCTAGGTTACTAAGTACCATCAGACTGTTTTGATGTTTGGATTATTATTTTTTTGGTTAAGCCAAATATTTATGATTATATTAAATAACTAAAATAGTCATGTTTGGCAAGTGATAAAACGCCACATGATACGCTGTTATTGGAAAATATCCCACTTCCAATTTCCAGTTGCTAACAGAGACTCCCAGTCATACTGTAAAAGATTTATTACTTACTTTTTGATCCAAGCTTGTTAGTACAGTATAACCTTAACATCTGACTGAACACTTTTCTGTTTACTCATCCTCTGTGATCATTTGCATAATTAATATGGTTGGACATCACAAACTGACCATATTCACAACATATAACTCAAAAAGCTAGACCCCCTCCCCCCCCCCTCCCCCCATACATTCACATAAATGAATATATCAAACAGGTAAAGGATGATTATACCATAAATACTCACTCATGACCTTTTGAGATGAGAGAAAATAAATGTATAAGTTACAAAATAAAGCAGCAACATTACAACTCTGAATGAAAAATAGGAAATGCATAGACTTGGTGTTTGTTGAAACTGTCATTGTGTTTAGTTTATGCTGACGCAGTGACTAACAATATACAATGGTATTTGTTTTATTTTTGTCTATTTATTTATTTAATCTACTTCCTGTGAATATTACATGTATGTAGAAAAGAAGGCATAAAATCTAGGTTTCCAAACATTAAGATTACATGCAAGCTCTAAATATAACCTACTACTTATGATAAAGTGATAAAGTGAATGATAAAGTGAATGTGAAAGGGGCGTCTTCAGAGACGATCATATTAAATAACACTCATATGAAAAAGAGGCATAGAGAAGCCCTTACACAACCCTGTGAGTACAGCTAGATCACGAAGATCCATTTGGACCCCCCAAAAAAAACACCCAAAATTGTAAATTAGCTTCAGCTTCAAATTTTTTGCAAAATTTCAGTTCTTAAGGCAAAAATGCCTAAAGCGGGTCAGTCGTATGCCGAGGTACCACTGTATGTCCACATTCCAGGACTTCCAGGGAATGAAACTGGTTCTGGGAGCATAAGGAATAATTTTCACACATGAACTGGACACGATATTATGTGCCGGAATAAAAGTTGGTGACCTTCAAAAGTGACTTTCTACAGTGTAGAAATGTTTGGGCAATAATTCCAGTTATCAAATTTGGAGAGAGTAGTGAAGCACGGTGGCGGGAGCATTATAAGATACACTCTGCAAAACTGTAATGGGGCTTGCGTAAATTCTGCTAAAATGTGCAGGAGGTCCTTCAGGACCAGGGTTGAAACACTAGTGGCCTAAACACCTCGTCTGCATTGCCCTGGAAACCTTTCTGAGAAATTTTGAGTTCCATAAGAGGAGACCTCATATCTAAATAGCTGTTTGAGCTGAAGATGACTTCAAAAAAGAAATGAGCAAAAATCTACAAAGACAAAAGTACAAAGACAAGAGATATTATGTGAGTAAATATCAAGTGGATATTTGTACTTTACATAACACAAAGTCTAAACAGGGCAGCAACATACCCTGGATGTCATCATTGCATTTTTTTTTATTGAATTTTGCTTAAACCTTGACACTTCCACACCCATTAAACAGCTTGTTTTTTTATTTCCGAACACACTCCATCCACTAACCTAACCCTTTCCCTTGTTGTTTATCCTTCCTAATCGGTGCATTATTGCTTGTTATTAATGCATCAGTTCATTTTGACACAGCTAATGGCTCGGATTTTTCTCCGCTTGATTTATCCAGACTCGTGACGGACTGCTTTACAGTCTGTGCGGATGCATCGTTGTTCTCCCTGTTTCTACTTATTACATTAGATCCATATGATATCGTGTTTTGAATGCGACATGTTTTGCTTCATGGAGTACAGCTATTAATATACTATGGCTATGTGCAGTTATTTTCGTATTTCGATTGCAAAACAACATAAACTGAGTATAAAAGGTTATCAGAGTTTCACTCGTGGAAGTAAATAACCTCCTGAGGAAGCCGGTAAGGAGATTAAAATATCTACCCGGTCTGACTCGCCTATATTTACAGACTGCTGGCAACAAATGTCAAGTAAATGAGGAATAAAAGCCGTGGCAGAGGATGGAGACGAGCCGGAGAGGGAAAAAAATAAAAATAAATAAAGCACGTGTGGAAAAATCATGTACGTCAAAATTGCCCACAACAGCAGGCCTGCGTTTACCTTGACAAAAAGCCAATATCTTTCCAGGCATGGGGTCAGGAGTGTTAAAGATTTCTCGGCGTTAGTGCAGCTCGCTCCCCCTCCCGCGCACTATTTATAGCATGCAGGCCCGAGCAGCTGAGCCGACTGCAGTGATGTCACTGCCGCTGATGGAATGCTTTGTTCTGGAGTATGTGTGTGTGCGTGTGTGTGTGTGTGTGTGTGTGCGCACACAGCAAGATGGCTGACCCTCGCCATCTTCAGCACCATTGCCTTGAAACACAGACAAAATGCAGCTAAAGTTTTGAGATAAAGAGACAAAACATTTCACTGTAAATGTTGTGAGCAGAATTTTTTTTTTTTCAGTAGTTGATCTCATGCGTTCATTTTCACAGCATGCGTCCTGAGCCGTTTAGGGAAATATCATCGACAAAATGCACCGTAGACACTTAAAAACAGAAAATCTAAAATAGCTTTTACCTTTAAATAAAACATGGGTTTGTTTTCGATCACACACACATGCATTAAATTACATTTAAACTATTAGTCACACTGATTTGAATTCAAGGTCAGAGACATGCAGGTGTATCGCATGTACAGTAGATGCTGCATTCAATTTACTTTTGAATAGAAAGAACAATATTATGTCAAAAAAATAAATCATATTTTTTAAATTCATAATGTCGACTTGATTTTACGCTCCAAGGCATGCATGTGCATCTACTGATAAAACATGCACGTATAACAATTTATATCTCCTTCTACGCGATGTTGACTTGTTTTATGCTCAAAGACGTACAGAATGCCAAATTGATATTGCACACATACACGTGCATGTGAATTTATGTCTATATTATTTGTGTATTTGTAGTGTGACTTGATTTTTTGCTTCAACCGTAAGCATATCACTGAAAAAACAACAACAAAAAAAGAAAGCGAAAATATCCTAGAATGCATGCTTGTGTATTAACGTGTACATTTTTGCATGAATTTGTGATTTTATTTTACCAAGATATTGATGTGTATCTAAATTTGGAGAAAATTAAAATGTAAAATGATACAGCATGAGATGATGCTGCATAAGTAGGCTTACGCACCTGATTGTATTCTTTTTGTGTTTGTGTGTGTGTGTGTGTGTGTGTGTGTGTGTGTGTGTGTGTGTGTGTGTGTGTGTGTAAAGTTGGCTTGATTTATGTTATTTTTTTACTATAAAAATGTTTAGATTCGATATACATGCATTTCTTCAAGCATGAACCCAAGCACAGGTCACACGCTCACATTTTCACCACTTTTTCCTGTACATTTCATTTCCGGTGTTGACTTTGCATATGTATGTACCGTACGTATTTTATGCTCTTGTGCTAAAATTCATGCAAGCTGTATTTGGTATGTGTGATGTTGACTTGATTTTCTGCTCACAGACCAGCATGAGTATCTGATGTCTCTCTCTCAGATTTTATTATTGTGCTTCCATACTGATCTGATTTCACCACTGTCACCCATCCCCCCCCCCTCCCCGTTTGATCAGCGTCACTACGTCGCGCGTGAAATGTACAGGTTTAGCCGCAGTATTAATGGAGCATTGTACTGGTATGTATTTTTAGTAAGCATTCGGGCACTTCCAGTGTCCCTAAAAGAGTGCGGTTGCTAGGCGACCGTGATTGTTGCCATGGAGATTCACGTGTTGGCAGCTGCTGCAATCAACATTATCTCAAGGCACATATTTTCATTCCAACAGTCAGGCGATCGCAGACAGCGAGTAGGAAAGACGAGTCTGTGGGACTGTAATCATGGCAGAACATATGCTCGCACATTACTCGCCGCATTACTGATCTGGTTTACGGCTGGGATGACGGCCGTGTTGAAATTAACTGCACTGAATTGTGTTGTGTTGAGGTTTTAATGATGAACCACTGTTCATGCAGATATGATGGAATGTAAAGCATTTGGGATACTTTCTATGAATCTCATGATTATAATGGAGTTTAAATACATTTTTAGCGCTTTTTAAGGCATTGTTCAGGCATGGCATAGACGTACATGAATATCTATTGTGTGTAATGATTAGTTACGTAACACAATACAAAATGAAACCCATTTTGCATACTTATTATAATTATGCTTTGGTTTTTAAATAAATAAATTGCGGCAGAAAACTATTAAATAATCGAATTACAAAAACAAATTTGCAACATAAAACAATAAATTACAAAGGTTTATAACATTACAAAAACAACTTGACATGGTACAAAACTTTACAACAGTGAAAAATCTTTAAACCTTAACATGCATCTGCACATGCATGTACTGTCCATGCAATCTTGGTATAATCAAAATATTATACCAAGAAAAAAGCTGTACACACACTACATACTATTTTTAAATATTTTTTTAAGTCTTACACATGTAAAAGAGAACAAAAATTTGTTCAAAAATAAAATTGTCATTTTTATTCATCTCAATTACAATACATTGTAAAGTTTAGTAGTATATTGTTCTTGTAAAGTTTTACAGTTTAAGTTTTGTAGTAATTTGTAAAATCTTAACATGGTGTAGTATGGTGTACATACCAATATTTGTAATATAGTCTAACTTAGTAAAGTTGCATGTTTAACCATTGTAAAGTTCTGGTGTGAGGTAAAGTCATACATTATTGCAGTGAATTTCTAGGTTTTAAACAAAACTTTACATCATACTATGGAATTACAACTTACAAACTTACAAACACAACATACAACAACATACAACAAAACTTTACAACACACTTCAGAACTACACCTTTACAACATAGAAACTTTTATACCAAACTTTCCAGCTCACTACTATGCACTTGTATGTAAAGTTGTGGTAAATTGTTGTATGTTGTAAAATTGTTGTTCTGCAGTATGATGTAAATCATTCACAGCAATAATGTACGATTAAAGCATATCAGGACTTTACAACATACTACAAAACTATTTAAACTATGTTACAAAAGGTTTTATATATGATTGCTTCTACTTGGTACATTTCTTAATTGTTAGCTTTAGGAGGTAATTTGATGGGTTTGTCATTAACTGGTTACATTTGTGTGTTTAACTTTTCTGGTTAGCTACAGAAGCTACAATGGTGTGCTTGCCTTTAAGTACTTAGCTTTCAAAGCTACATAACTAGTAATTTTTGGAAGCATCAATTGTGTGTTTATCTTTAATTGGTTAGCTTTCAAAGTTATATAAACTGTTTCTCATCAGAACTAAAGCATTTTTTCTTTTAATATAGAAAACTCAGATTCTCAGTTTGTTCATCTTCTGCTCAGCTCTGATTGCTCAAACCATCATTCTAATAGTGCAGCTAATTTAAATGTCTCCAGATTTGGATTTCAGACAACAGCATAAACTAATATTGATGTACAGTAATACAGTAACATTACATAATACGAAGCACTGAGAGAGGACGTGGGTGTAACATTGTGAAAATTTCCTTTACTTTTATTATCCTTTTTTGTTGATGCTTGCAAAAAAAACAAACAAACAAACAAAAAAAAAAAAAACAGGTGAAATTGAGCTCTTGTATTAGAGATGCTGCGGGACACATGTTTAAGGAAGCGGTATATGAGATATATGCAATATAAGTCATCCCCCCCCCCCCCCCCAAGGTCCCTCTCAAGAGGAGCCAGAACCAGGAATTGTGAAGGAAATGAGAGGGATTTGGATATACTTAACCGGTTCTCCTCTATACTACAGTGCATGTTGCTAAGTGTAATAAAAAGTGAAGATATTTGCAGTTTAAATGAGATTGAGGATGATAAAGATGACTGCAAGCAAACTTTTAATTACTTTATGAGAATGAGATTCTGATAAGAGAGACAAAGATAGAGATGTCGAACAAGATAAGATCATTACTGGAATAAAATTAGCGCTAATAGGAACAAATGCATTTTCAGCATTTATATATATTTTTACAAATGCAGATATACATGTGATTAAAATCCAAACAAGTAGCCTGAAGGCGTTTTCAGGTGAATCCTAGGGTGTGTGTTTGTCTGATGTTTCTTTAGATCTTTTCATTTACAGCTTTAATTTGTAGCTGCAATTTACAGTATGTCTGACTCGTTACATGAAAGAAAAACTTCCTTTCATTTTAATCTTTTATACATGACAGCTCATTAAATGTGTATAGAAATATTATGAAGAAAAATAAAAATGTTCAGAATGACATAGCTGAGATTGTTTGCATGTCTGGTACAGTATGTGTATAAAGCTGCTGTAATACAGTTAACTTGCGTTGCTAATCTGCGGACAAAGCTAGCATGAATGCTAGCAGGTAATATCTAAAGCAAATAAGGTATCCTGTAGACAGTTGCTGTTTTCTTTAGCAAGCTAGCATTAGAAACCACATTGGTGTGCTTCTCTTTAACCACTTAGCTTTAGAAGCTACACTGGCGTGTTTGCTTTAACTATTTAGCTATAGACATTATATTGTGTGTATATTGGTAGCTAGTTAGCTTTAGAAGCTACATTAGTGTATTTCTCTTTAACTACTTAGCTTTAGAAGCTTTAAACCCTGTAAAGCTATGATTATGTTTCTCATATGTTTCTCATCAGGACTAACACCCAAATCATTGGGCCATTATCACTTGTTATCGTCAGCACACAATTAAGGTACAAACCCACAGCAAACACATAAAGGTGAGATAAATGGGAATAAACATTTTTTTTTGTGTGTGTGTGTGTGTGAAGTGCAAAGCTTTAGGCTATCCCTGTGAGACCGTTCATAATGATGTCAGATTTTTTTAACAAAGAAAAAGAACAAACCTAAATGTTAACCACTTTGGGATTTTCTGGTTACAGATTAAACCCAGTTCTCGGGACTACATTCTAATGCAGTACATCCTCTATTGAAAATCGCTTTTGTTGAAGGACAAGGCTTAATCTGTGAGCACAAAAGCAGCCCATAAAGCCACTTAAACCAGTGAATAAAAACAATAGGTGAATTAGCGAATTGTGAAAGAGGTGAAAGTCGGAGGAAGGTGGAGGTGGAGGTTGGGGGGGGGGGGGGTTGATGGGGGGTAGGGGGGCAGTGCCGGTCACTGCTGTGTCTCTGTCCTTGTAATGGCCTCATAAATTACATTTTCTTTCTGCTGTCTTTAATTACCACACAAAAGACTGAGCAAAGCAGGGAGTCGAGGTACTGAAAAAAGAAGAAGAAGGGGAACCTGTAATGATCTTCTCTTTCAGTGTTTTTTTTTTTTTTTCCCGTTGACATTTACCAGCTCAGTGTGAAAGGCAGTTGCTAGACCAGGTGCCTCGACATACACGTTTGACCCCTGGGTCATTTCTGACTGAGGAAGCGCAGGATGACAAGGCAGAAAAGGTTACGCGCGGCTCTTGTACACGTGAAAGCACGTCCGGCTCACCGTCCAGGGTGAATGGAGCCAGGATGAGGAATTTCATGCATAAAATTACCCCTGGATGACTTGTCTTGCTCCTGTCGCACTGATATCCCCAGATAACCAGCAAAGGCAAAGAGAAAACACCCTCACACACACACACACACACACACACACACACACACACACACACACACACACACACACACACACACACACACACACACACGGACAAACAGGGACACCCCACAGCATCCAGCAGACCTGCTCCTATTCATGTGCCTCCGCCATGAGGAGGTGCTGCATCTTCTGCGCTCATTACCAACCAAATTAGGTCACCGTGGGTGGGAGGGAGAAGACTTGGGTGCCATTCTTTCACATGCATGTGGATAATCTTCATAAACCAGAGCTGCTGTGAGCAAAGGAAGAGAAGGAAGAAGGGCAAATGTAGGAAACACTCCTGTTGTAAGGTTTGAAGAAAGACAGAGCAGGCATACAGTGTATGTCTACATGTACAATGGCAGGCATGAAGGAGAAGAAAGGTGTGTAGGAGAAAAAAGTGAAAACATTTTTACACACTTTTCCTTTTTTTTTTCTTTTTTTTTCTCATGCATTCACACTAATCCAGCACACCATGTATCCACAGAGTATAAATGATCATTATGTATGGAAATGAAGCTTGTTTAAAAGGTCAAAACTCTTAAATCCTTCCAAAATCAATATGTAATATATATAATAACTATAAAATGAGTCCTCAAATCAAAATCAGTTCAAGCTGCAAAACAAGTGACCAATTATCCTTGGTCACTCACAGAGTATATTGATGCAACTGTTGTTTGTATAAAGGGGAAAAAAAAACGGAAGAATTTAACATTTGAAAGCAAGCCGTGATGAGGTGGAGGTCGAATCAAAGTCATTAATTAGTCAGTACTTCATGGAGAATGAGGATGTATTAGTGGAAAATAATGTAATATACACACTACCGCATTGTTTGTTACTTACATTTATACAAATTTTCCTCTATGCTTCAAAATAATTACAAAAGAATAAATTTTACTTGTATAGGATATTGACATCAAAACAACAAATATGGCAAATGTTACATTTATATGACTGTAAACTGAATATATTGTTTATTGACCCAGATTTGAATGTTGGTGCAAATAGCTGATCTGTTAGTTGATTTCTCACACATGTTAAAGAAAGATGTGTGCCCTTGTTAAAATAAGAAATGATTATATACAGGAAAAATCATTCATTTCAAAAGAATCAGAATATACACACTGATTTATGCTTTTTTGAATACTCTATAGCTACAGTAATAACCAAACATTCTTAATGAGTCATATTTGATGCAAAGTTTGCAATTTTATCAAGAGAATTTTGTTTGTTTTAAACATCAAAAATAGAGATTTAATGTTGGAATATTGATGACACTATAAAAAGAGTGTCCACAGATTTGTTTTTGCCTTTTACACACACACACACACACACACACACACACACACACACACACACACACACACACTGTGAAACTGTTTTCTCATTTCCCAAGCATGAAACCAAAATGTTAATTGATCATTAGTTTTTTTTGTTTGTTTGTTTATTTGTTTTTAATGATTGATGATCATTTGAAAAGAGCTGTCAGTGCAGTGATGCACAATTTACAGTATGATGCATCATTATTTTGAATAAGAGCGATAGAGAGGCAGACAGAGAGAGAGAGGTGCCGTACTATGATGAGAATAATCATCTGGATGTAGGAAAGAAAGAAGATCCCTGCATATGGAGAGGCTTAGCCGGCTTTAATCCTTTGCACAAATCAGTGCAGGGTTATTAAAACAAGGTGCATGATGTATAGAGCATGATAAATAAATAAAACTGGGTTAAAGACTGAGCTAAAGCAGGAGCTCTGGCTGCACTGGGTGGTGATGCTGTGACCTACTTTCTGTTTTTTTATTTTTTATATTTTTTATGAGTAATTGATTGAAAAGCAGCTGTAGGCTACTGTAAAGTACAACCTTGTGTGTGTGTGTGTGTGTGTGTGTGTGTGTGTGTGTGTGTGTGAGAGAGAGAGAGAGAGAGAGAGAGAGAGAGAGAGACATGTTAAAGGGAGTATCTCTCTCTAATCATCCCTTGCTCATCAGTAAAGCATGCACACACTACATGACATGTGCTATAGTGCAATAATGCCCAGCACTCGTGAATCACTCTGTGTGTGTGTGTGTGTGTGTGTGTGTGTGAATGCTTTATGCATGTAGCTTTATGCATGCATTTTTTTTAAATGCACGTGATGAATGACGTCCGATATGGCAATATTAGTGTTTCGCCGACATTCACGCGCAGCTTTCGTTCATATCATTTTTTTTTTGACAATAAATGAAACGCGCGTGCACGTTATTAACCATGCGCTGCATTGCTCATTAATCATCATCATCATCATCATGAGCATCGTTTGACATCTCGGTCGAGCAAATTGAATAAGTTTGTGTGGTTACACAGTAGAACAACAGCTTGCACGCTGAAGCATGTAAACAAACACACACACACACACACACACACACACACACACACACACACACACACTAAAAATATTAATAATAGAAAAGAAATAATTCTCCAAGGATTGCGCACGCGGATTCTCATTCAAGATACGGTTTCTAGACAGCACTGCTGTTTGATGTCATCTTGATCTTCTAGATATTCTTATAACTTATTAATAAACGTATTCGTGATTTAAAAACAATGCCTGATAATTATCATAAAAATACATTCTAAAATGTTATAACAGCTCGTTGTTATTATTATTATTATTATTATTATTATTATTATTATTATTATTATTATTATTATTATCCTTAAAAATAAACATGAAAATCTCCAGATGTCCAGTTCATTACAAGTGACTCAATGTTGTAAACATAAAAATAATAATGCAAATAATGCAAATAATAATAATAATAATAAGTATTATTATTTAAATGACATAATAATAATAATAATAATAATAATAATAATAATAATTTTAACAATAACAGCTGAGTAAAACAAACCAACAAACAAAACAGTTCAGTTATGATTGATAAAACAATTAATATATTTTTTAATTAGCTACATTTGCTGAAAGAAGGTACTTATAGAATACTTATATGCATTCTGATAATAATAATAATAATAATAATAATAATAATAATAATAATTGAAAGGACGTAGTAATAATCATAATAATAATAGCAATAATAATAATAATAATAATAATAATAAACACCAGGTTTTACTTGAGTGCAAACATTTGCACTTCTCTGCATCCACCTTCTTCAGCTTCCTAAAGATGATAGATCATCCTTAATCATCTATAACAGCTTATAAAACAGGAACAACATTTTCTCTGCTGCACTTGCAGGTCACACCAGCGCATCTTCAGTCCCCATTTTCTCTTTCACCTCCTCCTTCAGCCCTAGATTTTTTTAAACACCCCAGGCCTCAGGTCATGCATGATTAATAAATGTTTATCTGTTTGGAAATGGTGCACAATGGACTGGTGACCCTGCGCAGCCTCGACACCTCGCTGGAGGAGAGAAAAGGGGCGCCTCCGGGGCCTGAGGGTCCTCCAGGCACTGACCCCCGGCTCCCATCATTCACTGCTGCAGCTGCCTTTGTTTCAGCACCAACAATGAGACGGTTTTCCCAGGGAAGGAAAAAAAGCAATGTGCTCTTAAAACACACACACACACACACACACATACACATCAAGTTGCAGGCGGCCATTTTATCAGTGCAGCGCGCGCTATTATTGCAGGCTACAATTTAGACTTCCAGATCTTAACGATATTGACATATTGATGCAATAAATAAATAAATAAATAAATACATTCTACGACTTATACTAATAATCATACCTCCTCCTCCTCATCATCATCATCCTGAAATTTGCTGCTTACAGAAAAATCTACAAAAATATTAGCTTTTTGTTCAAAGCAAGAAAAGGCCCTTTGGTGCAGCGCGTGCAATCACCATCAAAGACAAAAATGAAACGAACCTGGATTTAATAAATAACTCTTAAAAAAAAAAGTATATTATCAATATTTCGTGTGTTCACAAGAAACGCTATAGGTATAGGGGGAAAAAAACGATCTCTCCTGCCCAAGTCGCATCTGTTAATTATTAATGCATCGTCATATGTGTGTGAAATGTGTTTTTTTTTTTCTCCTTTTTTTTTCCCAGAAATATTTTGGAGCACAGATTATAAGTAGATTTCCTCATGCACGCGTTAAATGCATGAAAATTGCGGTGTTAAAGGCTTTACGCAGAGGTCCGTGTGTCATTTCGGTAAGCTATTATGGTCCAAAAATACGCAAGCGCGTGTCATCGTGTCGTAGATTCCTTATATAACCTTTAAAAAATAGTCTTGCACTTGCTGCAAATAGTGATGCAAGAAAGACACGAGGAAATACAGTAGGGCTAAGTGATGATGATGATGATGATGGTGATGATGATGCAGAGGTGCAGTGTGTGTGTGTGTAAGAGAGAGAGAGAGAGCGAGAGAGAGAGAGAGAATTTGTCTGCTCGGGTGACGGATTGCATCTTGGCGATGCCACTGAGGTCAGGGATCAGGAACGAACCTGGAGTCGGATGCAGATGCGTGATGTAGTGATGGGAGACCTAATCATTTCTCCAGATGTGGGCGACCCCGTGTACAGCACGCTGCAATAGTGTAAATGGTAAAGAAGCTGCTCCCCCCCCACCCCCACCTGCCCCCGAGTAGAGCTATTGCAGCATGTGTGTGTGTGTGAGTGTGTGAGAGAGAGAGAGAGAGAGAGAGAGAGAGAGAGGGAGGGAGGTAGAGATTTAACTCATTATAATGCACATAGCGACCTGCCCTCTTTCGGGAGGGAAAAAAAAGGGAAAAAAGCGCAGCCATGCTTTGCAGAGGCTCTCCAGCCCCCCTGACTCACTCCAACACAGGGCAAGCCGCACAACGGACGCTTCCTGCTCTACACACTCTCTCTCTCTCTCTCTCTCTCTCTCTCTCTCTCTCTCGCATACACAATGCATACAGTCCTGATGGAAGGAAGCAGGAACGGGCTGAAATAAAAGCAGCAAGCTTTTCATCCATGACAAATAGCGGATACGTCTTGCGCGTCATCTCTGCATCCATCCATCCATCCATCCATCCAGCAAGGAGTGTGTATGTAAGTAAGTACATCAGGACAGCATCCAGGCATGCAATCTGCTCGTTTTGCTCATGAAATTGGAAGAAAGACCAAAACGTATGTGTGTATGTGTGTGTGTGTGTGTGAAGCTCTTTCCATGCAGCTCTCGGCATCAGTGCGTGACGCGCGATACACTCGCTATTGTTACGCGCGGGGGGAAAAAGAGAGCGCAGGACAATAGGCGGCATCATCATCATGTCGTGCTTTATAGTGTAGAGCGCATCCTTAGATACACACGTCGGGTTATTAGTGTGTGTGTGTGTGTGTGTGTGTGTGTGTGTGTGTTTTTTTCTTCTTCTTCTGCTTCTTCTTCGTACTGTTGAGATGTCCTGCTTTGCCTCATCACCGCATCATCGCCCTGATTTTTTTTCAGACAATAGATGTGGGACAACCGGGACAGAATGTATATTTTGCCTGATGCACGAAATAAGTAGGGTGTACTAACTTAAGGAGCACGCACAGGTGGTATTTTTGTTCAGTTTGTCGGGGTTTGTTCGGGTTTTTTATTTTTTTTGTTTCACCATCATCATAAAAAAAAACATGCACTTTGATTTATTTATTTATTTATTTATTTATTTATTTAATTGTTATACTTTTGTGCAAGATGTGAAAACATAATGGCTTGTAAGCAGTGATGATGATGATGATGATGATGATGATGATGATATGAATGATGATGCGATTGCTCACTAAAGGTATGAGGCTCTGCACAGCTTTAAGTGCTTCTGAGGCTACTGATGGCCGCTTACTGAATTTCACATTACATCAGCTGTAGCCTGAGGCGTGCTAATGCTATTAGCAGTAATGTGAAACATTAATGGAGATATAGTCTGGAGAGTGTTATAGAACACTTCAGCAGGCCTTAAAATGTGAATTACGAATGAAAAAAATAAATAAATGTATAAAAACACAAAAGACAGACAGAGAGAGAGAGAAAGAGAGAGAGAGAGTCTATGTGTGTGTGTGTGTGTCTGTGTGTGAAATCTTTGAGGTCAAGAGAATGAAAAATTTGCTGGGAAAGAAAATTTTGAGTGTCACACCAGGCGTGGGCGCAGTGTATCAGTGTGTACTATGGTGTATTGTGTGTGTGTGTGTGTGTGTGTGTGTGTGTGTGTGTGTGTGTGCATGAATTGAAGATCCTAAAAAAAACTATATGGATTATATAATCAGTGTTATAGGAGTAGCAAGTAGGAATATAGTGCAAGCCAGCACTAATCTACATATCGGACTATCTAAAGAGGTCACATCGTTAAAACCTTTCAGTGTGGTGATTAATGTGACAAATCCCTGTGTGTGTGTGTGTGAGAGAGAGAGAGAAAGAGAGAGAGAGAGAGAGATGGGAGGGTGCTGGTGGTGCTGCTGGTGGTGGTGTTGTATAAATAGAGTGATTATGTCAGAGCAACGCGCCTCACTTTTAGTTTTCAAGGACACAGGGAGACGATCAGTGACGTCACTACCGGCAGCAGAGGCAGCGTCCCGCACCAGATGCTTTATTTGTTTAGTTGGAGAGCGATTATAAATCCCTTAAGTGAACCAGAAGAGTGGGGGTGTGGGGAAGGGGGGGGGGGCGCAATCAAGGAGGACAGGATGCAGGGAGATCAGGGGGATTTCACAGCTGAGTTTGGATGTTTTCATTTTATTTTTATTTTGTAAAATTTTGGACCTACTGTGATTTTTCTTTTCCGAAATGAACGTGCCGTATCATGAATATCCTGGATTTGTATTATCTTTTAATTTCCTACACCTGAAATTGGAGCATGATTGAAAAAACCTAATGTGTGTGTGTGTGTGTGTGTGTATTTTCATCTTGTAGGTGTTTGCTCCAGAAGACATCACCCAACAATTCTTTATTATTTTTTGGAAATTATCTGAATTCCTGTTTGAAGCAGATTCCACTTTAAACTCACAATGGCTTCGCAGATTTTATTTTCTTTTTTACCCAGTTTTTATTTTTAAAGGATGAAGGAAACCTCCTCAGTCTTTTACGCGCATCATGCAGTGTTTCAGCTCCAACAATTAAGCAGGCAAATCAGCCTGCTTGTGTGGTTTTTCTTTTTTTCCCCTTTCATCCCCTCATCCGCTCAGCACCACTTTTAAGCACTTAAGGAAAGGTGGTGCTCACAGGATACCGACCAGACGACCGAGGATCGCGCGCCGGAACATGAACCAGGATGAATATGGATTTTTTTTTTTGTTTCAAGGAGCCAGTGATATTACAGCTGCTTGCACTGGAGTTGGGTTTGAGGTGGGGAAAAAGGAGGAGGGTGGGTTATGGGAATAAATCAGTGTGTGTGTGTGTGTGTGTGTGTGTGTGTGTGTGTGTGTGTGTGTGTATGCAGACTGTGATTGATCTGAGACTCTAGCTCTCCGTGTTCACAGCGGACCTTGATTTAATGTCTTACAATTAAGGCACGCGGTGAATGCCAAGAGCGGAGCCTTTCGCCATCACACACAAACCAAAAGCGTGAATTCTTCACTCAGTACTGCATTGCTCGTGAATTTTAATATTTCTAATAAAAAAATAAATAAAAATAAAGCATGACTGAATCAGTAGGTTTGGGTTTGGATCTTTTGAAACCTCACAGAAGAATAACATGTCCTTTTCCCTTTTTGTGGCCTCAATCTATAAAATCCATATAGAACCTTTAAAATTATTTCATCTCATTCAGGATGAAAATTTAAAGGTGCAGGTCAAAGTAAAAACAAAAAAAAAAAAGGTACACTTGGTGTTTGCTTAAGATGACCATGCTTAGTAAGAAGAAAATCTTTAAAGGAGAATAAGAATTTTGATTTTATGAAAAAAAAGTGAATTTTTATATGGATAATGGATTGCACTGTTTATACTGGAATTGAGGCGCTGTCCAGGTCTTGTGGTGCTGAATACCTTGCATTGCATCCTTAAGCAGGGGGGGGGGGGGGGGGGTGGGACAACAAAGTTAATGGATTTAAAATATGTAAAACATTTAACATTTATAAACCAGTGCTTTCAAATCCTAGATATTAATAAGAGATGAAAATGGAGATAAATCAGTTCCCATAGAGGTTTTAAATCATTTTTATCTCTTTACCTGATTGCATAAGGGAGCATAAAGTATTATTTGCTAATACACAATTATTAAGATTATTATTGATATAAAATTTTAATATAAATTTTCATTCAGTATGAATGTTCATCATCAGAAAAAGGTATAAATGAAACATTTGTAAAATAAGATTATTTAAAAATATATATTTGTGTGGAATTTTTTAGGCCTCAACACCATGAGAATTTCATTAATGCAGAATTAGCATTCATGATTGATAACAAATCAAATCAAGAACAATCTGTCCAAATTCTACATATCATCAGCATGTTAGTTAGTCAGGATGCTGCAGGAGCATCACTGTGTTTAAGTGTTGAAATGTTTTATATTGATGAACTCTCAAAACTAACATACATGAAGAGGTGAAATGTCTCGTAATAATAATTTTAACGTACAGTATTTGCAGTTCTTTAAAAATAAGTGTTTTAATGACAGGGATAAATCTTGCAAAATCAGCAGTGTGAAATGAAGTTGGCTTCAGTAGGCGTACTTGTTTAATATTGAACACACACACACACACACACACACACACACACACACACACACACACACACACACACACACACACACACACAAATTATTATTACTGATTAATTCTGTAAATTTGCCAAAGTTAATGTTTGTTGAAGATATACATTAAGAATATATATACAGAAATATATTAATATTTATCTATTTTTGTCATATTTTTTTATTTTTTGACAGTTGGCTCAGACATCAACTTTTAACCTTACACTTTATTTTCTTTAAATTTTTTACAATCCTAACTCACGCTAGTAGAAATAAATTGATTTTAATTCATCTGATAGATTAAGATTTTATTGTGTTTAACATTTTAGACATAGAGATAGGTGTCTTGTTTAATATCCTCATTGACAATCCTAGGATTTGATCTCACACCATTTGTACAAACCCTCTGTCCTTTCGATGAACAATGGAAAATTTATGGAGAAAAAACTATAACCACAATAAACTGACCTGCCTTATTGTTTCTGATTTCTTACAAATACCTGCTACTATCTTGAGACAAAACTAGACTTCAAAATCTCTCTTACCTAATCACCCAAGTCCCTGCAAGTGAAAAACAACAGCGCCCCCTGTTGATAAAAATCAACGTTTAAGAACAGATAAGCAGATTACCCGTGCAATGGAATGTGGTCAGAAAAATGCGACATAATGATCGAATCAAATCAGATTACCAGCAAGACATGACATCATAATAAAAAGCGATACGCTCCCACAGAAATAATAAAGTGCTCTTTTATCTTTTGATAAGAAGACACCATTGAGAGGGAGGGATGTTTTGTATTTGCTGAATGTGTTACCTGAAAATATGAATATAATGCATTGATTAAATGTACACACTGTGCATTAAATTAATAACACACACACACACACACACACACACACACACACACACACACACACACACACACACACACACACACACACATTGTATTAACGCACATTAAAAGTCCAATAAATAAAAAATAAAATAACATTTCTCCTTGATGCAACTACACTTTGGCAGAGAGTGTAGAAATCAGACCAGGGACTGAGTTATCATAAGATATACATGTTTTCTTTTATGCAGAAACATTTTCACTTTTCTTAAATCGTTAATAAAATCAAAGGATAGATGATAATCAGTGAGAGTTATAACCGTCTGTCTGATGTTTCCCTTCACTTTGAAGGCTTTTTCCATTGAAATCTGAACAATGTCAAGTTTAGCATCATATGTTTATTTCCTAAGAGAAGAATATAACGTGACCAACCTGTAAAAGAAAGCACGACGTGTTTACACGAGTCATGAACGGATTTTCGATTTTACTCTGATAACAGAAACACTCTTAGCTGGGTTAGCAGTGTTACATTACAGTCTTTCACACACACACACACACACACACAATTCTCCGAATTACACCACCGCCCCATGGCAGCAGACGGACGAGGTAAGTCCATCCTCTCTGCAGCGCGCGCGCATCATTATTCTCATCATGCCCCGGGGCAGGACAGAGCGGCGCGCGCAGCCACACCAGCCGCTCTCACATGAAGAACGCGGACTAATTGGTATGAAGTGACCACTTTGAAATGATGAAATTGCTACAGGGTGAGGGGGGGGGGGAAGGGGGGGGGACGACATCTCTTGATCCAATTCAGTTGCTAAGCAACTGATGTTTGTTAAAGGCACAAAGAGAGCCGGAGAAGTAATTGAATTAGCATGTATTATACGCGGCAAACTTCGGCGGTCGCGCGCCGCAGGACTGCGAGGACACAAAAGCGCGGTGCGAGTGGAGCGGGTCCGCACTTCAGGATCAGAGAGACGTTAATGCCGACGCTGTGGGGACGCTGAGCCGTTTACAGCAACACTCTGACCTTCATTTACACTACAGAACACTACAGACACGGGGACAAAGAACAGATAGAGCGAGGGGTGGATGGATGCAGGGATGGATGGATGCAGGGATGATCCAAAAAAAAAGAAGGACAAATTAAAAAATTTAAATGGATTTTATATGGATAAATATACATACACACTTACACAAACGTCATTGTACTGTTGACATGAATATGACAAATAAACTGAGCTTAAATAAACGAAACTTGATTCGAGGGTTCATAGATAAATGAGATGCAGGACAAAGAATGATTGGGTCACGGACAGGAAAGATTGATGAGTGGGTCAGTAGATAAGATGGATGAGTTATATGATAAAATGATGCATAAATACACACGTGGATAAAGGAATTGATGAGTGTGATTTAAAGAATTAATAGATAAAGGGATGAGTGGTCAGTGATTGAATGGATGGATGGATGGATGGATGGATGTCTTAGATAAATAAATGACCAGATATTCTCCATCATATACACTGGATGAGTGGATGGCTGTATGGATGGATGAATGATGGGTATTGATTGGGATGGATTGGTTTTGTCTGGCTGGCTGGATGGATGGATGGATCAAAAGAGAAATTGATGGATAGATGAATGATGGGTAGAAAGATGGGCGGGTGATGGATGCATGGGTGGGTGGGTGTAACAATACATGGATGGATGGATGGATGAATGAATGGATCAAAAGATTAATATACGTAGTATATACAGTATATATGGATGTATGTATGGACAGTGTGGACATATACAGTATAGATGGATGGATGGATATAAAAATGCATGGTTGTTGGAAGAAAATATGGAAGGCTGTCTGGAGTGATGAATGTAACAATAAACGCATGGATGAATGTGTGTTGGATGAAAAGGTGGATGGAGAAGTAGTGGTGGATGGAAGAATGAATGTATGCATGTTTGGATGGACGGATAGGTTTCGCTGAAAAAATAGTTGAATGAATGGTTTGATTGATAGTGGATGGATGGAGGAATGATGGGTGGATGTACAGACAGATGGATGGATGGCTGATCCAATAAATAGCCAGCTTGTTGGATGAATATGTGTACCAAAAGCTGAATGTAATAAACACAATATAATAAAATGGCACATAAAATAAACACACCCTGAATCTACAGATTCTACTGAATCTACTGAAAAAAAAATCATGATGTTTTATTACTGTTGAAAAAAAAAACAGAGGGATGAACCAGTGAGAAACAGGTGCAGATGACGACAGATGATCAGACCAGTGATTAGTATACTGGTGATGCTGAATGTTGAGTGGTTGGAACAGACGAGAGGGAAAATGAGGTTGCTGCTGAGGATGTTATCTTTAGGCACTTTGCAGCCTGTCACAGTACAACATCTGTTTCCATTTTTTGTTTAATCAGTATAATTAAATTATGGTTCGAGGTTCTTTTTTTAGTCTGACATTTGCTCTGATATAAAATGAATCAAATCCTGTTTTTATGCTTCTACAGGAAACTAATTAATTTCTGAGTGGACTGAGCACTGTGTCCACTCCACCACACCACTGTGTTGTTTAATTCCCCCCCCCCCCTCTCTCTCTCTCTCTAAATAATACAGAGTATTTGTCCCCCTTGAGCCTTCTGCCTATGTACACACTGACATCATGTGGTACAAATTGGTTACTACAAGATCATTAGTTTACAAATTGTTTGATTATGAGTTGTCATTTTTATAACCACAATTTTTTTTTTTACATCACTTAGCATGAACTCAAATTATTTCTAGAACGTTCTACTGATAAACGTAGGCACTGGTAGTCAAACAATGGCAGCAAACACTGAGCTTCATTTCCACACTTTTTTTCCACACTCAAAAATGAAAACAAACACATACTGCGACTATTTCCATATGTTCTACCCATAAATAAATGGCATGGAGTTTATTGCTGTGGGCAAACCCTCTATGATGAGGGCAGGCAGCGGCGGTGCATCGGGAGAGAAGCCGCATGGTGGCGTAGCACTGATGCTTTGATTCCCGCCTGGCAGTCTGTGTGCACGGGGTTTGCATGTTCTCCCCGTGCTTGGTGGGTTTCCTTTGGGTACTCCAGTTTCCTCTCACGGTCCAAAGACATGCTGATTTGTCTGATCGGTGTCCCAAATTGCCTGTAGTGTGTGTAGGTCCCTGAACAGGATACGTTTTGATGAAAATGAATTAACAGTGCTGGATCAGTAATAGGATATAGTGTCTCACTCTCACTGTTCCTCTGTTTTGCTTTGTCTGTCTCCCTGTCTCAATCTTTCTGTATCTGTCCCAGTCTCTCTCCGTCTCCTTGCTTTCTTTCTTGCTCTCTGTCTCTCTCTCTCTCACTCTCTGTGACTTTCTCATGTCTCTCTGTCTCCCTGTTTTGCTTTCTCTGTCTCTTTCTCTCACTCTTTGTCAGTCTGTCACTCTTTGTGTCTGTCTTGTTTTGCTCTCTGTCTCATGCTGTCTGTCTCTCTGTGTTTTGCTCTCTCTGTCTGTCTCTCTTTCTCTTACTCACCGTCTACGTTTCTGTTTCTCTCCCTCACTGTCTTTGACTCCGTTTCGCTTTTTCTCGTCCTCACTGTTTCTGTCTCTCTGTCGCTCCCTGTGTCTCTGTTTCATGTTTTGCTCTCTGAGTCCCCCCTGTTCCTGAGCGGTAATCTCAGTAACAGCTCTGTACTTCAGTACGTAATGTGTCCATGCTGCAGGAGGAGAAGTGCCGTGGAGTCGGTGGCTGCGGTTTGACCGTCCTGGCTCATCTCGTCTCATTAGCGCTGTTTGATTGGGCATGAAGGTGTTCCTCTGTTCTGCCATCACAAGATGAAGAGCGAGCCTCGGGCCCTCAGCTGTCTGTGAGGAGGTTCTGCTCTACTGCCTGGCCAAAAGAACGCTCCTTTACACCCCGAGCTGCGGAGACAAGAATGATCACATCTGCATTAATACCTTACTCAAGTGCTAACGTCTTGTCCCTCTTTAGGTTCCTTAGATTTTCTTCATCTTTAAAGGAAAGAAAGGAAAATTCTGAATATATTAGACAGAGGAATCACGAGGAGCCACTCGATACGATATCACAAGGCCCAGGATTTGTATTGCAATTCTGTTAGTCAATGTCTGTCTGTCTGTCTGTCTGTTTGTCTTTATAGATTAACCAACTTGCCAAAATACTACACAGGGTGCTGTGCTGCCTGCCAGTGTGAGAACTGTTTACAGCGTGCCACCTACGGGATCATAAAGGAATCGCAACATATTACCGCCTCAAAATTCAAACATACAGGTGAAACTCGAAAGGTGCAAAAGTTCATTTATTTCAGTAATGCAACTTAAAAGGTGAAACTAATATATGAGATAGACTCATTACATGCAAAGCAAGATAGTTCAAGCCATGATTTTTTCATAATTGAAAACCCATAACCCTAATCAAGCCATAACACCTGCAAAGGGTTCCTGGGCCTTTAAATGGTCTCTCAGTCTGGTTCAGTAGGAAGCACAATCATGGGGAAGACTGATGACCTGACTGTTGTGCAGAAAACCATAGTTGACATCCTCCATAAGGAGGGAAAGCCTCAAAACGTAATTGCAAAAAAAGTAAGATGTTCACACAGTGTTGTATCAAAGCACATTAATAGAAAGGGAAAAGTGTAGAAGAAAAAGGTGCACAAGCAGCAGGGATGACCGCAGCCTGGAGAGGCTTGTCAGGAAAAGGCCATTCAAAAGTGTTGGGGACTTTCACAAGGAGTGGACTGAGGCTGGAGTCAGTGCATCAAGAGCCACCACACACAGACACAGGATCCTGGACATGGGCTTCAAATGTCGTATTCCTCTTGTCAAGCTGCTCCTGAACAACAAACAGCATCAGAAATGACTTACCTGGGCTAAAGAAAAAAAGAGCTGGTCTGTTGCTCAGTGGTCCAAAGTTCTCTTTTCTGATGAGACCAACGTTTGCCCAGAGTCACGAGGAAGACTGGAGAGGCAACACACGCTGCAAGATGCTTGAAGTCCAGTGTGAAGTTTCCACAGTCTGTGTTGATTTGGGGAGCCATGTGATCTGCTGGTGTTGGTCCACTGTGCTTCATTAAGTCCAGGGTCAACTCAGCCGTCTACCAGGAGATTTTGGAGCACTTCATGCTTCCGTCCGCAGACGAGCTTTATGGGGATGCTGACCGTGGGATTACTGTGCTTGACCTGAACTCCAAAGCAAATCTATGGCACATTGCCAAGAGAAAGATGAGAGACATGAGACTGAACGATGCAGAAGAGCTGAAGGATGCTATTGAAGCATCCTGGTCTTCCATAACACCTCAGCAGTGCCCAAACCAAGTACTGAGTACATATGCATACTTATACTTTTCAGAGGTCCGAATTGTTCTATGTACAAACCTTGTTTTGTTGATCGCATGTAATATTCTAATTTTCTGAGATTGTAGATTTGGGGTTTTCATGAGCTGTACAACATAATCATTTCAATTATGACAAATCACAGCTTGGACTATCTTGATTTGCATGTAATGAGTTTATCTCATATATTAGTTTCACCTTTTAAGTTGAAATAAATGAACTTTGCATGATATTCAAATTTTTCGAGTTTCACCTGTATGTGTTGTGACTTAAAAATTAATGTGAAAAAATCGATAATGGAGTCAATAAGGTGAAACATGAATCAGCACACAAAAGATTTGCTATATGATACTGATTCTAATCTTACTCCAGAGAGGGGCGTGTTCTTTCCCTGACCTCTTGTCCTCACAGTTACGCAAAGAGTTTAATTTATGATCAAATAAACCTTTTATGGACAGTTAAAGGTGTTTTTTAAAGCATTTTATCATGGTTCTACCTTTTTACATAGAACCTTTAATTGTTGCTTTAATACAATATTAAACATTTTACTTATTTTTTTTTTTAGAATTTACACAATTAAAATGAAAGGTACCACAATTTTTTTGTCACATAAAGCAGATCCCAACATGAACTTCTGGTCAGTAATCTCTAGCCAGGTATGTTGTTGTTGTTGCTTTTGCTGCTGCTTTATTTGTGACTGTGACTGTATTTGTGCTTATAAAGGGTTCTTACACTTTAAACTGGAGCGTTTTCAGACAGGCAAAAAGGGGGCGAGGGTCTACATAGTAGCTTTTATGGTTTCCCAGAAGGACAACTAAAGAACCTCTAATGGCTCTAGCTTCAACTTTGAGAGGATTATCAAAGTGAGAATCATGTTTGTTCACAAAAGAGACTTTGTCTTTCCTTAAAGAACGACTCTTGATTTTTAGCTATTTGTTAGTGTTTTACTCTAGAATGTGACACTGTTTGTGTTGTTAAGTGGTTCTACCTGAAGACCTTTCAGACAGACAAACACTTTGTTTTAGGGTTCTGGGCAGAACCGTTAATGGCTCCTGTAATGGCACGACAGGTCTAGCTTTAATGAACTTTCTCTTAGAATCCGCAACATTAAACAATAACTGGACCAGAAATGGTTCTTTAGTTCAAAGAAGAACCCATTTTAGTTCCCTAAAGAACATTTTGGTGTTACCTTTAATATACCTTTAACCTTTATATTGCTGCTCTAACTGTTGTCCTTCTAATTGTGGTTACTGCTGCTGCTGTTATTGCTGATGTTTTTGTTATTGTTATTGTTCCAGTTGTTGCTGTTTTTGCTATTGTTATGATTATTGTTGTTGCTGCAGTTGCTTTTGTTGCTGCTGTTATTGTTGTTTCCCTTTCATTGTTGTTGCTGTTATTCTTGGTTTTGTTGTTCATTTTGCTGTTGCTGCTGTTTTGTTGCTATTGTTGTTGATGTTTCTGATGTTGTTGTTGATCATTGGTGGGTTTCATGTTGCTGTTGATTTTTTTCCTTCAATGTTTGAGTCTCCAGTGGCAGAGCTTTGTAACAGTCAGCAAGTTTTTAAAAATATTTTCCCAAAAAAGCAAAAATATGTGAAAGAAATGGAAAAAAAAAGAGGTTGGTTGGTGAGGGAACTATTACTTACCCCTGCTACAACCAGAATGTTTAATGTAACTATAAATGGATAATAAAAGCTCAGTGTGATATTCATTAACAAATAAAACAGTGAATAATGTATGCGTTGTTGTGGCTTAAAATAAATAAAATGATTTATAAATGTGCAGTTAGTGGTTCAAAAATTCAGCACTGTCCTCTGGAGTTTAATCATTGAGACAGTAGATTGAGTAAAACTATGTCAGAAATATTTTGCTGAAATATGATATTGTTTGTATACTCTTTTATTACTCTTCTTTATTTGTTTGGATTAAAGAACAGCAAATCAAAAAAACAGCAAAAATAAGACGGAATAAATGCTTTTCTCTTAAGCAAAAATTCAAGATTTTTATTTCTGATTTACTCATTTTTTATGCTAATAATGAAAAAGATGTTATGATGCTTTTGATTTACTGCTTTTGAATGAAGTGGCCACTTGGTGGCGACCCAGTCATGTTCATTCATCACTAACACTCATCCCTAACATTTCTGACCCTCATGCCTAGACAAGCTCAGAGTGCTCTTCAGATACTCTTCAAACATCGTTGGTATTCATAGACAGTACAAGCAATGCTGATTTTTTGTATCTTATTTATTTATTTATTATTATATGAACTTATATTTTTAAACAAAAGAAACAAACAAACATGAACGAATCAGAAATACATGTTTAAAATGTTTTCACTCAGTGGTATCTATCTTATGATATATCAAAAGGAGTCTTTTTTCTTAAAAATAATAAATAAATAAAAATAACAGAAAGGCATGACCAAGTGTGAAAAAGAAAAATTTGCTGTAAAGCGATTCTCCAAATGTCAGTATGAGTAAGCACAACAAACTGAGCAGAGCCGAGTCATCTGTCAGCTGTGACACAGTCTCACTAAAATAGACCTGCGTTCTTCCTCTTCTGAGTAAAAAGCTTCAGGATTAAAGGAATAAATGACTTTTATGTAAATTGACTCTTTAGTCCATGAGCGACGGCAGGCTCGGTGTCAGACGTAGATGTCTAGTTTTGAGACAGAAAGAAAATAAATATAAGAATGCAGTAAAACACTTCTTGACATGCTATTGTGAGAAAATCATCAACAACTGTGAGGTGCTAAGACGTGGAGTTAGGCTACTAACTACTAGTCTAACATCAATTATCTTCCTATAGCAGCACATCCTGGAGTGTTTTCTCTTCTTATAGGTTACTACAACTCACTGTGATTTATTAATAAAACACCAAAAGACATACTTTTTTTTCAATTTATAGATATATGCATTTAATATGTTGTGGCATGTCTGGAAAATCATGTCAGTTCCTGTTCTCACTTATGTTATAGTAGCTGTTTCTCCAACTTCAGCCACTACAGTATTTTTTCCTCTATGGAAGAGTATAAGACAAAAAACTATAACCATTTAGCTTGTCATGATACTAAGAATCCACAAAGATCCACAAATCTTGTCTTTAAAAAAAAGGAAAAAATATACAAATAGATTTTTTTAGAATAATAATTAAAAAAAAAAAACAATAAATGCAAATGTGAATCAACTACAGAAACAATAACATATTATAATGAGTGCAATAATAAGCCTATGAACTGTTTCTGTTATAGAAAATAAATCAACATCTAGACATTTTATGATCAACATTTTATATGCTCAAACAGATGGGAAATTTTAAAGAAAGTTTTAAAGCTAGTAGTAGAAAGTTTACAAAAGATTTGAATGAAGCAACAAATCATATAATTGTATTTGATCAAACCTTAAATGTGCCTTTCCCTGCTATTAAAATATAATACAATAATTATTTTTCAGTATATGTGAAGTTTTGATCTTGACAATATGGTGAATATTTTTGTACGACAGATCAGTAAACATTAGATATGAAATGTTTGTAATGTAATTAGTGTGTAATTTGTGGACATTTGAATGAACATTTCATGGATATCCAGAGCATCATATACAGTATAAAATAAAACAAAAAAAAATATATGAATGTAGTCAAATAAAATGTACCAAGACAGAATCATTAAAGATTAAAGACAAAAACACACTCAGAGAGAGAGAGAGAGAGAGAGAGAGAGACAAGATCTCTTTAAGAATCTGTCCCAACTTTGTAGTGAGGGACAGAAAGAGCCCCTGATCACTACTGTTTAATTCCATTACTTAAAACATTAAAGCCTGATTGGTGCATCTACTCTACTCCAGGCCAATCATCTTCATATTAATAAGCAGCCACGTGTTGCCAGGTACTGACTGTTCCTTGGCATTCTAACCTGGTTTCATTTTTTCCCCAACACACAGACTATAACAGGGTTGTGTTGCTGTTGTTGTTTTTTTTTTTTTTTTCATTTAATTCAGCATATTAATTAACCACTTCTTGTTTTTACTTTCACTTGTTAAAAATGAAACCCGGAGTGTTTTTTGTTTAAACTCACCACTGTTCAAATCTGGCAACCCGGAGCCCGCATGGAGATAATGATGTAAAGACTCACCCCCTGCTCGTGATGATGCTGATGATGATGATCGGTGGAGATTTGGAGAGGGAGGGAGGAGGGTGGGGGAACACGGTGGATGTGGATGTGGATGTGGACACACGGGCGCGCATTTAGGAGGAGTCTCCGCTTCCTCGCGTCTCACTTTTTGATTTGACAAGTGAAGATTCGCGCTTCACATGACACACGAGAAAGTAAGAGAAGGAGAGAGAGAGATTGAGTTCAGTCTGCTGGGATAAAACAAACAAACAAACAAACAAAAAACAAAAGCAGACCAAAACTATGGACAGGAGGACGAACTTTGGGGACGTTTTTCACAAAACTCTGAGCGTCTCGGGTAAAAAGATGGACTCGTTGCGCGCTCCCGGGTCCGAGCCGCCGTGCAGAGAGCGCCAGTCTCCGCTCGGATCTTTCGACCCGCCGGACTCGGACCCGCTTCAGGCTGTCGGAGTGGGCGGGGGCTCTCTGGGCCTCCCTGGCGTCTCCATGCGGGCGCAGTACGGCGGCGAGGGTGTGAGCGGACAGAGCAGCGGCGGGGAGCAGAGCCCGGACGACGACAGCGACGGCCGGTGCGAGATGATGCTCCTGGCGACGGCGCGCGACCCGAGGACGGGTCCTTCGTCTGCCGCGGGGGTGGGAGCGGCCGGGGCGTCGAGCGCGAAGTGCGAATCGGGCGGCAAGAAGAACCGCGAGCAGAAGATGCTGCGGCTCAACATCAACGCGCGCGAGCGGAGACGGATGCACGACCTGAACGACGCGCTGGACGAGCTGCGGGCCGTCATCCCTTACGCGCACAGCCCGTCCGTGCGCAAGCTCTCCAAGATCGCCACGCTGCTCCTCGCCAAGAACTACATCCTCATGCAGGCGCAGGCGCTCGAGGAGATGAGGCGGCTCGTGGCGTACCTGAACCAGGGCCAGGCCGTGTCGCTCGCACCGAGCCTCAGCGCCTACGAGCAGCCGCCCGCCGCCGCCGCGTACCCCCCCTTCCCCACCGGAGCCGCCGCGGCCTCGTCGTGCCCCGACAAGTGTGCCCTTTTCAACAGCGTCACCTCCAGTCTGTGTAAACAGTGTACCGACAAGCCTTAAAACACACACACACACACACGCACACCTACACACACACACACACACACACACATCCTCTGTGACACTGAACCTGACGCCTGTACGCTGCATATTTCATATTCCAAACCCGGATTCTCAACTTTTCTTACATCGACTAGGATTTCAGCAGATCTGCCGCAGTGTGATTGTCTTCTGTTCTTTTTCTTTCTTTCATTCTTTTATTTTTGGTTCAGATACTTGATATCCGCGCGCGCGCGCGTGTGTATGTGTGTGTGTGTGTGTGCGCGCGTGTGTGCTTGCGCACACCAGCGTGTATGTATGTATGTATGTATGTATGTATATATAAAATAAGTGCTCGTGCGAGTGAACTGAAAGCTATAAAGTCTATGTGTGATTGCTGAGAGAGAATGGACATTTTATTTTATGGGAATATGGACCCTGAGACACAGTGAGACACAGTGAGACACAGTGAGCTGCTCCGACCTGGCAACATGTGAGCATTCATTTTACTTTGCCTGCACGATTTGTTTTTGGGATCTCCTGCTTAACTAATAGCTGTCCTGCAATAATAATAATAATAATAATAATAATAATAATAATAATAATAATAATAATGTGCTGGATTTTTGCGTCCATGTTTGCGTTTTGTTGAGTACCGATGGAGTGAAAATTGCAGAAATTATTGTGATGATGATGGACTTATTTATTCTTATTTTTTTCCCAGAACATCACCATTGTGCAGGCTGGTTTGAGTTGACTTTGGTTTGATTTTAGTTTATTACATCAGTGTATTTGCTGTACATCAGGCTTCTCTCTTTCTTTTATATTCTTTTCCTCCACTCTCATGCAGCAGGCTGTGAATGAGATTTGGGCTTGGGGTTTGTTGTCAGGTCATCATGATGAGCACTGCAGATACTGTACATCCGGTTCACTAGGACTGCACAGGGCCATTTGTATATGTTGATGTCCTGGAAAAAAAAAAAGCTTTATTAAAATATTTTGATCAAACTTATACTTTTTTGCCTGATTGTTTGGTGTGAAAGAGATGAACAGTTGCTTGGTCCGACTTCCAAACAAAGTTTTTATTTTATTATTATTATTTTTTATCTGATATTTTAATTTAGGTCATATAGCCACTATGGTTCAAAGTTTTTATGAATGAAAGAAAGATGGACTAACTAATGATGGCGAGTTCTCGATTATCCTAAGTAAAGGAGAAGAGAAGGAGCCTAATTATAATTATTGAAACAATTTCCACGACAGTGTGTGTGTCAGTGTGTTAATTGGAAAACAACGAAGTGCAAAAAAACTGTCGAGTGCAATCATTTAATGAAACGTGTCGTTAAAGCAATTAAAACCTCGCGCAGGTGATTAGAGAATGTAATTATTCACTGGTTTAATTGGGTGTGTTTAATCACGACATCATCGCTCCGTCTCTGAAGTCCGACACTGTGTGTGTGTGTGTGTGTGTGTGTGTGTGTGTGTGTGGCCAAGTGGATAGAAAAAATATATAAACTTATTTCGATATGTATATACAGGATAGAGAGAATGAAATCCAAACATAATTTATCTGAGAATAAATGTTATTATTCGCATTGAAATGTGGATTAATGAAAATACAAACTTGGTTAAATTAATTCGTTTTTTTTTTATATTAGCGTATTTATCAACTTTACTGATTCAGCATAAATTCATTTGCTATAAGAGGCTTTCTCAAAATAAAAATGTTAACCTTATTCTAGTTATTATTATTATTATTATTATTATTATTATTATTATTATTATTATTATTGTAACAAACAGCATCTTCCTGGAGCTATTCGATTGCACTAAATACTGTATATTTAATTCAATCATTTATTTCCGTCTAGGTAATTATTTCTTAGAGCTCCATTTCATTTGTGCAATCTAATTTATGGAAGATGTACGTGTGCACATATGTAGATTTTTAGATATTTAAATATTTAAAAGGCTTGAACGTGCTCGAAAAGTGATGCCTGAACAAGAAGAGAAAAGACAATAAAACACACTGTTTCATTAGCTGGATGGGAAAACAATTATTTGAAATGACAGAGAGGAGGAAATAAAATTCACAAATTTGTACGTTTTCATCTAAAATATTAAACATATTTGAACTTTTAAATAATCAAGCTGTTATTGTCACTGCGTTTTTTTTTTCAGCACCATGGACAGCTACTGTAACTGATTAACCCATTAAAGCCCAGGATTATTACACAGTTATAACTCTTACAGATTATTACTGAACTGTAATTAAAGTACAACTAATAATAATAAAGACATAATTACTGAAAATAGGTAGAAGTGTAGATCTGGGATTTGACCCCGACATACTTTGTTGAAATAAACTTTCCCTAATTAAATTAGATTTGCAAAATCTGATTTCAAAGTCAATGCTGTACAAATTTGACTCTGGAAAGAAAACATAGCATGACTGTAATCATGTCCATTTAATATGTTTTTATCAAGAATGAATGATGATTGAAAAGTACCATTTATTAGCAAAATTATTACTGAATTGTGAATACAAAAAACAACCAAAACTGTATCAGCTTCAAGAATATGATCAATATTCGTTCATCTCTTTAATGACACTTTTCTGTCACACCAGACGCCAGAAAGCAATTTAACAAGAGCACTGCTCCACTTTCTCTAATGTGTCCACTCTGTTATTAGGCATTTAGACAACACTGATATTAGTCTGTCTTTTCTAATCCTGAGCAATTCTCAGACGTGAAGCCGAGCACTCGAGTCGTTAATCAGGGCCGGCGGTAATCAGGCATCACTGGGCTCTGCTGGAATAAATACTGTCAGCAATTACGGTTTGGAGTCAACTACTTTCCTGGGTTTTTCCACTTTTCCCCCTCTTCTGTTTATGGTAATACTTTTGGCATAGAAGAAGAGAGAAACTCAGTGATGAGGTTTAATTAGACATGGCTACGAAATGCATTATTTAACGCAGTAATTAGCCTATACGCCAAAGGGTGCGTATTCACCTGGGGGAAGTGAAACAGGATTCTGTGATTCTTTTTGTCTGGGAGACAAAATGGAAAAGAAGCACAGGAACAGGACTATTCCTGAATCATGCATCATTCTGATTAAACCTACAACCCAAGCTAGAGCATGTTTATTTTATTATTCACAAAGCCAGTGAAGCTTCCTCTGTCTTTAGAGCGTTTATATGCATCCTCAGAGGTCATGAATACAAGTGCGAGATAAAAATAAAAAAGTAAAAAAATAAATAAATAGGCGCCTTTCCCCAAACCATAAAATATCCAATTTGCGATATCAAAACCCAACAGGATGCCAATTCATAATAAAGATGTGCTGCAGTGTGAGGATGATAAACACAGGATGTTTAAGAGATACTGGGGAATTGAACTTATCCTCTGCCATATCACCGCCACTCCGAAAGCGTGGGAATCTTTTTCTCTGTGTGTGTGACCCACGCCTCCTGCGACTGTCACAGTCACAAACGAGAGCGGTGGCCATGATAAATCTGCTTCTACACAAATGTGAAATTATCACAGGATGCCAGTTCATAGGACTAGGAATTAACAAATAAAGGAGATGTTTATTTAATGGAAGGAGTCTCCAATGTCAGGGAGTTTTCCTGCCAGGCTAAGACAGACGCGGTTACAATGTGTGTGTTTTTTTTAACTCAATAACCAGATAAGGTTTTTTTTTTGACTGCTTTCTTGATTTAATCATGAGAGAAAAAACTAAACAAAAGGATGTTGAGGGAATGAGTGTTTATAGCTGCTATAATGTAAATGAGAACTTGAGAGTAACTATAAATGGCAAAAAAAGTAAATGATGTTTTTTAGTTAAAAAAAATCTTAACTTCATGTTTACGCTTTGTCACATCACTACACACTCTGTTATTAATCATTTCCCTTTAACAGCACATCTTGAGTGTTTTACTCCTTCCTTGTTGTTAATTTAATATCAAATTCATTTTCTTTCCATCACTTCAGATCATCTTGTAATTACGTTATTCACTTTTTCTGTGATTCAATGATCCCCCAACTCTAGAATCATCCAGAAAGATTCCTTTAGGGGTTAACTGTTTGACCTGAAAACCTTTAAGGCTCTTGAGGGAAGTTCTGTCTCTTGCCGCTAATCTCTCAGTCTGATAAGGCAGGACGTTTCAGAGCATTGTCTCTAGTCCGCATGGAGGAGATTAAACTCCTAATCCAAGTCAAACACCAGGATTTATGCGATTATTAGATGTTCTTGGACGTTTGGGGATTTGAGATCACCTCATGTTATACTGTATAGTCAAATTACAGCACAGTGAGATTCCGGGTAAAAATAAGACAAGAAAAATCAACATTCTGTGAAAGCTCATTTTACAGTACGTCATTTGGTGTCATGTCATTTCTTTCACTCTGATGGGCGTACGTATTGAAACACTCCAAGCAGGTGTTTAGAGCATCATTTTAAAAAAAACAAGAAAGAAAAACAAACAAGCAATTAATCAAGACACGTTAGTTGTGTGAGATTAACGCTGCTAACAAGGAAAGCAAAGTTATAACTACTGATTTGCCAATTCTTTCCCTCTCTGCCTCAAAGCATAATCTGTGTCAGATCTCACAATTCCTGTGCAGTTACTTGAATTATTTCATCATCCCGATCACGTCTTCACTGTAGCTTCTCCTCTGAAAGTTAGGCCACACCTCCTGTCTAATGTTTGTAGGAATGTGATAATTACTAGTAACAGCATGTGATTAGAAATAAAATGATTTAACTTTGTTAAAGGGGATGTCTGAGTTACAGGAGTAATTGATTTCTGGAATAGAATTAACAAACGCACAAAGCTAGACTAGTGTCTGGGCTAATGATACGAGGAAATTAAAAGCATCCTAATGATTTATTTTTCTTTGGGAAATTCCTGTTGATGACATGGACGTGTGAAATAATTCAGATTTTCTTTGATAGAGAGAGAGTGTGTGTGTGTGTGTGTGTGTGTGTGTGTGTGTGTGTGTGTGTGTGTGTGTGTGTGTGTGTGCGTGTGTGCGCGTGTGTGGGGTGGGAGGGGTTGTGTTCAGGTATCGGTTAAGGTTGAATGATGAGTTGGTGAAAGGCTCCACATACAAGTGAAACTTATTATCATTATAATTCCTTACGTCACTTTAATTATTGTACTGGAATGTTAAAGCGAGCTGGAGCTCGAGTTTTCTATGTGGTGTAGGTTTTGTACTTTTTTAACTGGATGGAACTAAGCAGTGACAGTTACACAATGTGTAAACTAATCCAGCTATTAGATGGAAATTCAATGGTTTTCAGTGGATGTGTGATAATTGAGAAATGTGTAATGACGGACTAGAGAGACGTTTCTTTCACGCTTTGATCCAAGCAGTTGACACTGGACCCAGCTGAGTGCTACAATAGATTTTGTAAACTTTTTACCTTAAACAAAAGTAAAGTTCAGACGCCAAACACGTTTGAGGTCCCATTTGGGCCAAACCGAAGCCTCTCGGTTCTTGTGGACCCTCAGGAGGCTCTGAAGTTTAACCGCGTTTTTGTTCCAGGGATAATCACAAGCCACCATTATGTGCAGAAATTTTATTATACTTATTACTGAGTTACTAAAATTATTAGCATGTTGATCTCGACTCTTGAGGTGAATAAGTACAGTCCACAGAGGTCTCGGCTCTGAAAAAAAGAAGCTTGAGCACTCTGAGTTATCTTTATTGTATTTAAGGAAAATTTAAGAAAAGGAAATCCATGAGCTGTGAGGGTGGAGCTGAAACGGCGGAAGTGGGTGTGGTTTATTTGTGTAGTAGAGGGGGGAGGTTGTATGAGTTTGGTGAATTGCTCAGAGCAGAATGTTACTCTGGCGTTATACGGTGGTGTAGTGGTTAGCAATGTCGCCTTGCACCTCCAGGGTCCGGGTTCGATTCCCGTCCATGTGTGCATGGAGTTTTTATGTTCTCCCCGTGCTTGGTGGGTTTCCTCCGGGTACTCCGGTTTCCTCCCACAGCCCAAAGACATGTAGGTTAGGTTTTTATAGCGTTCCTAAATTTCCCGAAGTGTGTGAGTGTGTGTATGTGTGTGTGTGCCCTGCGATGGATTGGCACCCTGTCCAGGGTGTACCACACCTTGTGCCCTAAGCCTACTGGGATAGGCTCCAGGCCCCCCGTGACACTGAATACAGGATAAAGCGGTATAGACGATGAGTGAGTGAGTGAGTGAGAGAGAGAGAGAGAGAGACAGTTACTACCTCAAGCTGAACAGGACGTAATCAGTGAGAGTAGTAACAATTTATCAAAGACTCACAGTATTTATCACATAGATGACCCTGTGGCTCACCACTGACGCTGAGACTTTTTATTTGGCCATTTTCCATATTCCGCTAGGTTGCTAAGCTGCTGTAAAGTTTTTAAGATTCTGTGAGCAGGTGGATGTTTAGACATGTGGAATATGTGAAATGCTCTTCTGTAAACTTCTACTTGTTTAATGAAATGGAGTCGCGAGTGTGAGGACTACCCACAACATGCACAAATTCAAATTCAAACACACACACACACACACACACACACAGTGATCTGGAAGCATCCTTGGCCTCCTCATGACCTTCACCTTTCACCTTGCACGGTGAATTTTATGGCCAATTTCCGGCAATTTACCCTGGCAGTTTGGGTAGAAATTCCCAAAGGGATTAATGTGCATAATAATTCGAATAAATCGTTTAGATAGAATGCAGATCATCACGCACACCTTCAGTCTGGCAGCACAACATTTATTTTGTAATCAAAACTGACTTTCTTTTACCGGAGAGTAAAAAACGTAACCTCGACTGAAAGGGTTCTCACAAAAGCGTCGTCCACTTCAACAGGGACCTGCCAAGAGGTTTAAGTGATGCTACACAGAACAAGGCACTCGATGAGACCTGAGCGTCAGAGAACTCCGTCTAAGTAGCTGCTAATCAGTATTTGTAATTATCCGAGGGGTCTGAGTGAAGAGCCACAACTTTTCTCTAAGGGGCGACAGGAAACAGAAATGAGTGTTACAATATACAAAACTGGTTACAGTGTTTGTAGAAATAGTTAAAGCTAAAAATAATCTGAAATCTGATAATAATCTGAACCCTTGTTCATGTCTGTCTGTCTGTCCTTCTGTACAGCAGAAGTCTCTGTCTCAATTATTAATACAAAGAAATCACATTCTAAGGTTGAGTATCTCGCACCTTGTTTATGCTAAGATTATTAAATCTGGCTCATTACTGTTCGTACCATTACTTTTACTCAACATTTTGATTCGAGCACATAACACTCTAGGTACAGTCTGGTACACGCTCTCACCTCGGACCGCCGCGGATATGTTTGCGCCAATGACTCGTGTTTTATCTCATCGTGGCGCTTTACATTACTGCTTGAATTAGCATCCTGGTTTCGGAACATATGAGACAAACTCAGGAAAAATAAACACTCAGGAAAAATAAACACATGATGATCTGTCCATTCATCTCTGAAGATTCAGTTTTCAAAAGTTACAAACCTTTTTTTTGGAGTAAGCCCATGCTGTGTCGCGCATTTGTTTTGGAAGATTTGGAAGTTTTGCAGGCGCATTACAGTCGTGCTTGTGTCTTCCACATACTCTGTGTATTTACGGTAGACTATCGCACTGATTGGCTCTGTTGAGTGATGTGTCTAGCCACGCCCACTTTGTAGGCAAAAGTGCTGTATTGGTCCCAAAAGGTGATGGCTACTGTAAGCTAATCTGGCACATAACTGCTTATACTGTCACTTACTACTCAACATCTTTATTTAATTTATGGCTCAGGTGTACCGAAGAACTGGCAAAGTTTCATTAAATTCTGTCCAGCCACTTTTGTGTAATGCTGCGACAAAATATGCGGGACGGACAGACAGATTTTCTTTTTTTCCCCCAGTCCTCCAATGTATGCTGCATCACGTGACTTGATGTTCTTTTGAACGGCGTAACTGAGCCACTCGTGCTGTTATCGGCTCGCCGGCTTGTCCAGATCTGCACCAGGATGAAGGCTGACAATCGGACACTTGTCTGCTGGGTGGATGTTAATCACAGTAATCCGGGGCAGCGAAAGCAAAGAGCATTAGCGCAGCCCTAAATGACACGTCTGCCCATCCTCCTCTCTGTGGGGGGTCAGACATGGTGGTGGGGGGAGGGGGAGGGGGAGCAGTTTGCTGAGGTTTATGCCTCCTTTTAATATCCGGATAATAATTACCTTCAGACAGAATAGATTTAATGAAAATGATCACATTACCGCTGAAAAAGCGTTTCTGACAGCTTTGATCACACAGATTAGCATTTGGGTCAAATTTGCTCCTAAAGCTTTTAATTATAATTTTTTTCCCGATGGAAACAAATCTCATATTACCCGTTTAAACCTAAAGTAATGCTCCAAATGCATCAGAATCTAATCATATTATCAAAACACAACGAGTACAGTTTCGCTGTAACTCAGCTCTGATTGGTCAGAAGGTCTTGGATAATTTTTACTTCCTGCAACAGCGTTTTACAGTCTCAGGGCGTTTTTATGCTGGAAAAGAAAGAAGCTGGTGATACAATGAACGCTGTGTCAAATGTCACATGGTATTAATTAATACATTTTTAAAAAATGTTGGACAAAATGCTCTGATGTAAGAAAAATGTAGGAAAATGTAAAAGATTTAACTGGTCCATATATGGAAGTTACATTAAAATACAATAAAACAAACTTACGTCACGTCAACTTGTGATTTGGTAATGTTGCATAACATCTCAAAATCTTTAGAAGTGTTCCTGAAGTATTAGAAAACTGCAAAATGTTCCTTAATTAGCATATTTATGCATATTCATTCATTCATGCAACACAAATGTAAATCAGTGGTATCATTTTTGTAAATAATTTGGTTGTCAAAATATTATTCGATTATTTCTGTGTTTTAATTGATTATTATTATTATTATTATTATTATTATTATTATTATTATGACCAAAACAAAATATCATTTTATAATATTTTACAATATATACAATTTTAAGTTTTTTTGTTACATTTTATTTATGTATTTATTTATCTATTTATTTTTAATTACTTGTGATGTGATGATGTGACCACTTTTATGATTAAATATTGAATATTTTCACCCGGAATCTACAGCAGACGTGTGTGTGTGTGTGTGTGTGTGTGTGTGTGTGTGTGTGTGTGTGTGTGTAAGTGATACAGGAAAACAGGGGAGTTCTTCCACTAAGCACCAGGGGATGGAGTGAATGATCCAGTGCAGAGGAACAGCATCTGTTTCTGTGTGTGTGTGCAGAGCAAACAAGGCAATTTAGAGCCTGTCAAGGGACCAGCGCCTCTGAACCACCACCAGCACCACCACCACTATACACTAATCCCCCCCCCTCCCACACACACACTCTCATGCTTGACACCGGTTCATAAGGACACATCCAGCGTCTAAAAGGAATTTTTTAAAGGGGGAAAATGTGAAATACTTTTTAAAGAGGTCAAATATAAACGATCTGTGAAGCCTTCACAATGTTAACTATTTATATTTTGTATTGAATAGTGACATCAAATAAGCCCAGATCAATGAAGAGCAATGCAGGGGTGCTCTTCTCAAAATTGGGATTCTTAAACTGCCACGAATTTGGAATGATTACAAGTAAATATTGCTGATTTTCTCAAATCAGCTATTTTTTTTTTTAACATGCAGAGTTTCACTACATGTTCCCCATGTCAGTATTGGTTTCCTCTACGTTTCACAATCATTCCAGTAGGTGGATCAGGTGTTCTACAGGACCAGTCAAAAGTTTGCACAGACCTTTTAATTCAGTGTTTCTTTTTTAATTCTAGAACGGTTTAGAACAATACTGCAGATTCATTTATATTAAGTACCAAAAAAAAAAAAAAAAACCTATCAAGCACCACGATGAAACTGTCTCTCATGAAGACCTTCCCAGGAAAACAAGACCAAAACTTACATCTGTTGCAGAGGAGAAGTTCAATTTAGAGTCACCAGCCTCAGAAATCACCAATTAACAACCAGCACCTCAGATTAGAGCCGTTATGAAGCTTTGGCAGATATTAAGAATCTACGTACATTCTTTTGTATTCAGCATTTTCTTGTTTCAGGAAAAACTAATTTTGCAGCTTTACAAATCTTATCAAAAAATGTGACTTTTCTTGTTTTTCTTTCTTGGAAAAAGGATCACGGTGCTTGGTGGTGCACGTACATTTCTGATTTGCATTACCAGAGTATGCAATATGCCCACTTAATTCTTAGTAGTTCCTTTAAAACATCTCAATAGACTCATCTTAACCTCAACTTTGTACAATTGTTGTACAATGTAGAAAGAAATACTGGAATTAGAAGGTGTGTCCAAACTTTTACCTGGTGCTGTACATTTATATTGTGTGTGGTATGGGTTCAAAGAACTGGAGTCCTATCCAGGAGTATTCCTACCTCACACCCTCACTCCAAATATCCAGATTTATATTTATATGACCAGGATAAAGAACTTCAACTCTTAAAAAAGAATGAATTTCATTTAAGCAATGCACTATTAATCAGGAAAAAAGGTCCACATATGATTATTGGTCATATGGACTATCAATTGTTGACAAATAATTGGTCTGGGTCATGCAACAAGTAAAAGACAGTGACATGCAACCCACCTGACACACAGTCACGATTTTTTAAATATGTTTAAACGTGTTAGTACAACTAAAATCATAGTCAAAGAAAATGTGTAACAGCTTTCGTCTGCTTTTGGGAAAACACCATAACCACGAAGGATAGAGTGCATTGTATTTGTCCAAAAAATAAAAGCATACAGCATGTACAAAATGTAAAATTGTCCATGTTTTTAGTGCACAACATGTTACTTGGTCGTGTTTTGGTCAGTAAGATAATAGGTAAATCGGGAATATACTGTAATACTAACAAGCTGAAAGGAGCAAATCGACACCTATCATATCAGAGTCACATATACTCTGGTTAACAAATGGATTCCCTTGCTGTGCTTGTATAATGGGACAATTATAGTAGTCCAAATAAATGTTCTTGTTGAGTTATAACTGTAGGTCCACTTAACTGTCCATGTAAATGTACCGAACAAAAAGATCAAAGGAACATACATGAAACACTTGGTATTCACGTGAATGCGATGTGATCAAATAAATCAAAAACTCAAAAATGAAACCTACGTAAACTTCAGAGCTGATCACTAAGATAACGTGACGTTCCCGTCAAAAGGACGCCTTTTCTACCAAGCAGGTGATTCCTCCGACTACATCGTGTTACGTCCGGACTCTGCGCTGACAGAGATTGAAACATCTGATAAAAAAGCTTAATCTAATAACTATAAGAGCAAGACAAGGCCACGTTATGTGCCATCTTCTGCCCGGAGACGTCGTTAAAATGAAACACTGACATGGAAAGCCGTGAAAAATGAAAATTAACACCAGTTATTAAAATGATTGGATTTGCAGAAAGCTAATTAAAAGATGTCAGGACGGTCGGCCGTGCAGAGGCCTGGCGGATGCTAATGAGGACCAATGGGCTTGTGCGCTGTAATTTCCGGCCTAATGAGGACGGTTTAAATGTAAAGTTTAGTGGAAGGAAGACTGGGGGGAGGGAAGGGACGCAATCACGGCCACCATTGTAATCTTTCTCATTATGCCCATTAAGAGGCATGTTTTACAACCTCAGCAAAAGCTCGGCCCGGCCGGTGCGAAATTCAATTATCCTAAAGGCTTTCACAAAACAATAAAAACATTTTATTATTAGTCAATTAGCAGGAATGGTTAACGTCTGAAGGTCATCCAGCCTTGTCTTGTCTTATGATCGGTCTTTTTGTTAAAGTAACCAGAGTCGTATATTTTATCATTAGAGCTTCGGTTAGTCATAATACTGGACGCTGGAGACTTTTAGATTTTTTTAAGTGTCAGGTCACTAAGGTTGGTGGCTAACTCACTCACTTCTGGGACAAGAGGATGTAATAATTCTCATAGATTTTTTTTTACAGTATAACGCCTGATTTATGTTCCTGTTTCAAGTCTACGCAGATCCTACACCATAGGATACGCAAGTGGCCCATTTATACATGTGCTCTGGTGGATCTGTGTCACTCTGTAATTACACCACCACACCACCAGTTGGCAGTGGGGGTTCTATGCCACTGTGCAAAGTCTCTTCAGAACTTTTGTGGTGAGTGATGATGGCACTGATGAAGTTGCGTCCACTTCCATTTTTAGGAACAATTGACTTCCATATCTGATTTGATCCATGCCCGAGATTGTTAACTTTTTTCTCGAGACATTCCCAGTTCCAGATCAAAATGAACCAGACTTTGGGGTCGAGCATTCTCAGAAACCATCCCAGGTCATAAAGTCTCTCCTTGATGTGGTTCATGTTCAATCAACCTAATTCAAAATCAAGGTGTAGAAAAACGAAGGTACTACCAGGTGGACCAATGCCATCGGTCTGCACTGACATGTAGTTACCTTTCCGGGGGAGGTTCATGTCAGGATACACTGTAGGCTTCGGTGTGGCTACGCGAGATTGATGGCGAGCGTATGGTGACTGTGTCGATACATAAATCAGCCTTAACTCTGTTTAGACATTTGAAGGTATAACGGTTGCTGCCTTGTCTTATTATTAAGGAAAGATATCAACATACACGCATACTTTACATAACCACTTTTTAAAAAAAATATTATTATGTGGTCATCATGGTAACACAGTAGATAGAGTTGCCTTCGTATGCCGTGGTTCAATCCTGGATTTTCACATGTTCTCTTCATGTTCTGCAGTTTTCTTCTAAGTTCTCTAATTTCATCACACCATCCCAAAGTGTTAGGTGGATTATACTCTCATCTTAAATAAGCTGTTTATTCAGATCAGGGGTGGGGTGGATCCAACACGGATACACAATCATGGGAAACGCCACGCAGTCAGTTACCCAAGCTACAGAATTTAATCAGGAAGTAGTGAGAGAGCCTTCGTGCAACCATGTAGGTGGACTGCTTAGTCTAAAAGTGAATAAATGTGGTGGTACAGCCATGATCATGTCACGCCTTGATCCAGTTGTAATAGAGGTGCATACAGTACTGCAGCAAAACGCTAAAAGATACACAATTAAAGTTTCTATCATTAATTAATAGAACACCAATTAGGACCAGGTTAGCCTTCATGACAGTTGCACCTCATCCGTTAACATCGGCAGGGATGTTTATCATCATAATTAAGCCTTAACGAACCTGATTAAAAATAAATGTTAAACATCACCCCATGCTAATGTGTTACTCCACTGCAACTGATTAGCTATTAAATATTTTAAACTACCGACGCTAGCAAATGTAGAGTGCATGTTTACACACTTGACCTTAAACAGCCTTCGATGTTGAGCCAACAAGCCTCACACACTGCCTTTGCTTTGTAACGTTTGAAATTTAACGTTGATAGTGTTTTACACTGAAGGACTCAGAGCTGCGCTCAACTGCATGCTCAGTGAACTGATTAATTGTCAGAGTTCACTCACTCTACCTGCTTGTTGTGCATTAAAACACTGATAGAAGACATGACACAAGACGTGTAGCGCGTGGCATTGACGTCTGGATGGATACGATAGCACACATCGTCAAAAAGTTTGTTTACGTAATGGTGCATTTGTTAAATAGATTTGTCCTGGATACTGACAGTGATGTACGCATGACCTGTGCACAGGCGATGTTCTAGGGGGCGACACGCCTGCCTCACCACCACACAGCACCAATTAGAGAGGGTTTTTTTGGGGGGACAGGTCAGTGCTCTGTGTTCTGGTGGACAGGCGTATGGTTTAATGTCCTCATCGAGCTGACGTGCACGTACCCTGTGCCGACTTCAGATGACAGTCGCTGCCTCGTCACGGAGGATGCCGCAATCAGGAAAATCACTCGACTGTTTTCCGTGTGAATTGGTTTAAAGTGGAATAACCGCGGTGTAGCGGTAGCAGTAGATGACAGGGAAACTGTTGAATGAGGTTGATGGATTTAGTGCAGAAAGAAAAGTGCAAGTGTATTAACATTAAAGTGACATGAGAGAAAATTATCCAAACTAACATTGTGGAAAAAGATGACGCTAAAAATTGCTAGCATTGTGGAAAAGTTAGCTGTTGTTAGCAAGTCTTATGGAAGGGAATATGCTAATGTCAGCTAGCATACAGGCAACAATGAGCTACATTTGAGGGGGAAAAAGATAAAAATGGAAACTAAATAATGGTGTTAATCAGTGTTGGGGGGGGACTAAGCAAAAAACAGCCAGGTTTGATGGGAGGAAATAAGCTAAAGTTAGCCATCATTCTGGGAAAATGTTAAGCTAAAGTGAGCTAGTGCTGTTTTTTTTTTTTTTTTTTTGCTTGTATTATGGGAAGAGGGGAAGATATTATCAACTAGCATTATAGAAAAAAAAACAAGTTAAAATTTTAGTTGTGAAAAAGACAGGAATGAAAAGAAAGAAGACACTGGTGCTTACATTAGCTAGTATAGTGGAAACAAAAAAGATGAAGTTTGCTAGCATATTAGGAAGAAGAAGAAAGAGCTGAATGAGTTGAATTTTAGTTGCGGAAAAGGTAGAGATTAAAGAAGAGGAAGAAAAGGTGAGTGAGCTTTGCAGATGAAAGATTATGCTTAATTTAGCACTCCGGGAAAAGAAAAATTAAATCAACATTAGCTAGCATTGTGGAAAAAGATTAAGTTACTGTTAACTACCATTATGGAAAAAGATTAAACTAGAAGGTTAAGCTAAGTTTAGGTAGAATTATGTGAAGAAGAAAAAAATAGTTGAAGTTAGCTAGTGTTATGGGTAAAAATAGAATCACATATCTAGCATTGTGAACAGCAAGCTGTTGTTAGCTATTAGAAGAGAGCTAATATTGTCTAGCATTTTTTGGGGGGGAAAAACATAAATGAGTTAAAAAATGTTGTTGTGGAAAAGGCAGAAAAAAGGTAAGTCTTTGTAATCACTGAGCTGCGTTTGATGCGAGACTTTTCTTTGCTAGCTTGCTAAAGTCTAATGAATTGTTTGTGGGTGAGATTCATTAAAGATCAACAGTCTCTGAAATAAAAAGACCAGCTGTTGGATTTATGGATGATCTCTGCATTGCCGTCTTCATTCCGAAGTAACGGTGGAGGAATTTAGCTTTTAAGTAAACAGCTCTGTGAGGTCATTATATTTAAATAGTTTCATTGTTGTTAGGTATTTTGACAAAAATTGTGTGTGTGTGTGTGTGTGTGTGTGTGTGTGTTCTGCCCTTGGGATCTGTGCAATACATTTTTAATTGTTTGATTGGTTTAGTGTGTCATGTTTTGGGGTGTCCCCTGAATGCATGATATTTTCCCTTTTTTTTTTTTCCAGGTCGTCATTTCAGTAGGGTAAAATGATTTGGCTGAATCAAGCAAAGAAAACAACTAAGGATATTTGACATTACTGGAACTGGGTTAAGAAACATTATTCAAACCTGGAAGGATAGTGTTAAACAGTGAAAAAACTTCCCTGGTCTGGTGAAAATGTAGAAGAAAATGGTATGGGCATCATTTGTGCTCTGGCAGCACGACACCTATTAATGTCATGGGTAATTGCATATAATATATATTTCGCCTAGACCTATTGCAAAGCCTTCAACAATAGCCAAATGTTCTATAGTCAGACTACAACAGCGGTTAAGTTGCATGGTTTTTGGTTTGTTTCGAGGAAGCTAGTTTGCGAGTGCTATTAGTTATAAAGATATTAGTAACATCTTTCAGTATCATTGCTTTAAAGTCCATTGATTTTTTGGGGGGTACAATTTTGCACAATATTTGCATCAAGTGAGCTGTAAGTGTAGCAAATAAACCCTCAACCAGCCTATCCTGCAAACATGGTCACGTTTCACGGGAGAACGCAACGAAAACAAAAGTATTGGTATTATTTTAAAAACCAGTTCAAAATATTTAAACATATATAATCTAATGATATCTTGCAAACTAGTATTGCACAATTAAAATCGCATGAAAATGTAAATTTCAATATGGACCCGTATTTATTACAGCTAATATCCACATAGTGAGGAATTCATGTGGAATTTGTCAATAATTAAAATATTGCTTATTTTTAAAGACACTTTTGAGATACAAATAGGCTATATAAATACATGTAGCATAGATGGATAGCATGGATGTATACATTTAAATACAACCTGGTATTTTTAATATTAAAATATAGCACAGTTTAAAATGCAATCGCAATATGCATCATAAATGGTTTTAGCAAATCATGCAACACTACTGCAAACATTATGTTCTCACATTCTTGGTTTAGTGTTAGTGTGCACAATTAAATATCTGTGTGCAATATTAAAATTAGAGGCAGAATGTGCTGGACAACAAGTGTTGTTTCATGTTAGTAAGAGTGGAAACCATTTTGTTTCAGGAACTCAACATACAGGAGAGCAATCTAATTAGGTCTCCTGATAGATCTGCCATTTTATTATTTAATAATATTTTATTATGGAAATAGACTCCTGACCTTTGCTTTAAATCAGGCAATACAAACTGCAACTTCTTTGGTCCGGATTTTCTATCCCTGGTTTTTGGTGCGTCTTTATGCTGAATATCTGAAGTATGTCGTGCAGATGATTTCACAAAGCAGGGGAGCAGACACGGCCCTGACAGATATCAGATTTACTCAGGAACTCTTACCTTGTGCAAATATCATAAAAGCAGGACACACAAACAAACCACCGGTGAAACCGCGCACTGTTACGACATTAACGAGTGGCATGGATTTAAGAGCTATAAAATGAATTAAGGAGCAGGGAGACGACGCCGAGCCGAGATGAGGTCTGTACAAAGGAGATGAGCGTGGCCTCCGAGCTGTGAAGGTGACTGAGGAGCAGCGTGCAGAAAAAATGCTTTTGATTCATCGCACAATATTTACAGGCCCCGGTTTAATCACAGATCAGAGGAGGACGTGACGGACTGACGGCAGGAATTTACCCAGAACTGTTCAGCTCAGAGTGCACGTGTCTGGACACCAGGAAATCCAAGCGTCTATCAGGGGAACATGTTTATTATACATGACGCTGGATATCAGTGTTGTTTAAATCACAGTGATGGTGGTGCCAGAGCCTTCGATGTTGGTAATTTCTGTATTTTGCTGTAACAGGAACGTGTGAAATGTTGTTTAGTATTGGCCAGCCCTGTTTTAGCCCTGTGATATGAACTGTCCAGATTCGATTAGCTAGCTACATTAACGTATTGAGCAATGGAAAGGGGTACACTTACTGTATTACAGGACATTTTGTAAAAATACTGTAAGTGTGAGGGCTTCAGTAGTACACCGTCTTTTATTAACCGAATTATCAGAGATAGTATTTACAGTATGATATAATATGTAATTCCATGCAGTTCTTCAGTCTACACTCACAGCAGGAGTCTGATGGAAACAGAGGCGGCTTTCGCTCTGGCAAGCTAGTCATGTTCTTTAAATATAAATCGGTCGGATAAACACAGAGAAAAAAGGAGCTACAGGAGGAAGGGGAAGACTTGGTTGCTGTGTTTCCTCTATTGGAAAATCAAATTCATGGTTTATGAGATGAGGAATTTGGGAATTTAATGGCTAGCCGATGAGATAACCGATGGAGCAATGAAAACAAAGAAAAGGTTAATTCCAGAGTGAAGTGTCACCAAATTACCAAAGTGACAACTAAACAACAAAGAGGTTTCACTTTCTAATGTGAGTGATGCCATACAATGGGGGGGTGGGTGGAGGGGGTGCTGTGGGGTGGGAAAGGAATTTGACTTTTTTGTATTGAAAAATGACATAAGTTTATACATGGTTTTCACTGCAAAACAAGATAAATCCATTCTTGTGGAGGAAAAGATGCAAAACTATTTTCAAACTGCTTTGTATATATACAGTACATATGACCAGGGTTGCCAGATCTCAGCAGAACATGCAGCTGAGAAAAAACACAACAAAAAAAAATGCCCAGAAACTTTCCCAAAAATTTGACCTTTTTTTTGTTTTTCTTTCTAGGAAAAAAAAAGGTCACTGTGGTGCGCATTTGCCTACCCAGTTCTTACTATTTGCTTTAAAACATCTTTAAAACAGTGTACAGTGTAGTGATGGTCCGTTCATGAATAAATCGTTCTTTTTGAATGAGTCTTTAACATGTCTCAGAAGACCGAGTAGTCTCAGAGAATGATTAGTTCGTTTTTCTACTGGGCGCGCATGTGCAAAGCCTTAAAAAAACCCACAGAAATGAGTAGTTACCTTTGAGTCTTCTACTTCGAATCGTTCGTTCTTTTGTCGCGTGACTTCCATAGACTCTATGCAGTGCATTAGATTCAAAAGAACGAACGACTCAGACTAGAAGACGCATGAGAAGAACGGTTCAATTCTGTTTCCTGCATAGCGTCAATGAGAGTTGCATTGTAATATTTTCATTACTGGAACTCTAGCCAAAGTTCTGTGTGTATTGATGTGTTGGGGATCTGTTTACTGAAATGATCCAAACTTCCCATCACTAATACAGTGCATGCATTTTACTTTTGGCACACACTTGTAAAGTTCAAATCATGGTTGCTAAATAGAGCTGCTGTTTTCTAGCTGCTATATCACATAATCCTCATGCAGTTTAGCACAGAAACAGTGTTCCAGGTCTCAGCTCCAGAGTAGTGGGAGGTCTTTCTGTGACACAGATGCAGCATGAGAGGTGGGCAGCGCGAGACGTGATGCTAGACTGCAAGCCTCGGCCGACAGTCACATTACAGACTTGCGCACGCCTGCGGAAAATGTCACTCTCCAGGGGGCTTTCCATGATCACACAGGTTAGGAGAGACAACCTTAACACACCAAACCTAGAAACACAAAACACACAGCGACACCATGACAAACGGAGATCAAGCCGATGATCATCTAACTGTCAGCCACAAAGGTTGGTGGGCGGGGATGAGGGACTCGGATGTTGATGTAAATGTCATCTTATTGCAATGAAAACTTTTTATTTAGCCAAATCTCCATTTCTGAATTTCTGCCATAATCATAAAGCTCTAGTTTCTGTTCATTATATGAGGCTGATCGCTCTACATGCTGAACATTTCCATTCAGACAACAGCGATGACTCGCTTAATTGTTGCTCCATTATCCGGAAGCAGGTTTGTCATTTGGGCTGTCTGGGAGATATTCCCTCGAAATGACAAGTCACATTAGGAGCAAAGAGGGAGGGTAATTTATATGTCACATCTCTTTAGCCTGACCTTACTAACCATCACACAAAAAAACTAGATCAATATACAGTCATCACGTTTGTCTTTTTTAATGGCATTCACAAGTCTTTGCCAAGATTTCCCAAGATCCAAGTCATTTTACCAAGACATGATTTCAGGCAGTGCATCCGTCATTAGGAGGTGGCACGGTGCTGTAGTGGTTACCGCTGTCGCCTTGCACCTCCAGGAACCAGGTTCGATTCCTTTCTCGCGGTCTGTGTACTTGGAGTTTGTATGTTCTCCCCATGCTTAGTCGGCTAATTGGTGTTCCCAAATTGTCCATGGTGAGTGAATGAGCATTTTGTATACGTTTGGCTCCTCGTCCGTCATTGCGTTATTTTAAAAATAACTATCCTGTACATTTTCCAGATATAAGCTGGTGAATTTGCTTTAAAGTTAATAGCATCTGATGTTCATTTTAGTAGGAACACATTGTCAGAACTTGCACTACATTTACCGCACTTGGCAGACACCCTTATCCAGAGTGACTTACTTTTTAATCTCGTTATACAGTACGTCTGAGCAAATGAGCATTAAGAGCCTTGATCAAGGGCCCAACAATGGCAACTTGATGATGCTGGGATTTGAACCCAAGACCTTCTAATCCATAGTCCAGAACCTTGACCGCTAAGCTACTCCCACCCTTGTACAACTAGTGCTCATAACTAAACCTGCATATGTCTTGTCTGTAATTCCGGAGATGAGGGTCTGTTTTCCAGTGTTCATAGCTGACTTCCTATTTAGGCCACACCCACTTTGGGTGAAAATCTAAATATGCAGTACTTAGGCACATGCAAATAAATGTTCTAGAGTAAGAATGCCTTCTAAAAAACTTTATAAAGCCCAGGAAAATGTCATTAATGAATTAAAGTCATATTTGGTCTGACAACGCTTTGAAGATTCTTTAGTCTCAGGTCCAATTAGTGCAATTTCATAAGGAAATTAGGTACAAAGTTACAAATTTGCTTCATGTCAGTGTTTCCACTCACAATGTACGTTGCAGTCACATCAACAATTTCATCCCCTTTAAAAAAAAATCATCTATTTATCATGTTTTGAAGGTGCATTAGGGAAGATGAGTTGTTATTGAAATGATTCCCATCCTTGTTAATAAGGCTCCGCCCCCAGGATCTGTGGTTGCATGCATAGCTGAGCATCTGTTAGATGGATAGATAGATAGATGAAAATGTTGCAGCACTCTGTACACACACACACACACACACACACACACACACACACACACACACATATATATATAATATACATTTAATATACAAAAAGCAGTGCTGGATTATTTGTACAGTGTATATAGAGATATACTGTATAAGTGTGTATATATTTATTAAGAGAGTCTAGGGATGTAAATATATACAGTATGTATATATACAAATCTACAGCTATACACTCTATTGTCATCTATATGGATTAAATTATTAGGAGATACTTTTGTTTTTGTCACAGCTTAATTCATTGTTGATCATGTACTACAAATCTTCCAGGTTATTTGTACACCTAAGAAATGAAAAGAAAAAAAAATCACCTACAGCACCTTTAAGCCTAAATACTGTATGTTCACTTAATTCTGCATCGACGCCGCAGTACAGACATGAAGCGATGTAAAATCTGACCCCTAAACAAATCACTTCCTGCTAAATCCATGTTTCGGAGGCCTTTCTGTCAAGCGCTTTGCTTCTTAACAAATTTCAATCTTGGAAGCCTGAGACATAAATGCTTTAAAGCACTTTGACACAACACGGGCACGAGCCGCCTGAATAATGAATCCGCAATATGTTCCAGAACAGCTGTCTGCTCCACAGAAATGAAATGTTCCTCAGGAGTGAGGCATCACACTGCAGGTTTTTGTTTACAAAGCCCACGGTTATTACGTTTAATCCCGCGGGGTCGCGACCCCAGAGATCTGGAGGTAATACGGAGCAGCACGTGTAGCGACGTGTAGGACGTTGTTGTGTGATCGTCTCTCTCTTGTTCTTTCCGTTCTCGCTGTCTACACGGTCTCATCGTTCATTCACAGCGTGAGTATCTCTTTATGATTGCGACACCTGCGTGATGCGGCTGCCAGCTCTGTCTGTCATTCAAAGTGTGCGCCTTCAATAATTTCGTCTCCTCGGAGGCCATGACGCCATCGCTTTGACACTTTGACATGAGTGCAGACTTTGTTCTGGGACAAGGCAAAAAAAAAAAAAAAAACTGTTGAAATGCTGCTACATATTTTTCAAAGAATAAACAAAGTAAGTGGGATAAACTTTTTTCCAAAAAAATAAATTTTTTGCACATGCTAATAGTTTATAATAGCCTTGATGGCAGGGCAGCTTTAGATCTCAGATACATTCCCAGAGATGTAAAAGTTTTATTTATGTACATTACAGTACAATAATAGTGTTCTATCAACTACGCTGCATTTCAAGGCCGCTCGTGACCTTAATAAAACCCTGACCGTCACCTTGTGGATTGTTCTTGTGCAGAGGCTAGAATTCCAGCAGCAGCTGTCGAGCAACTTCATTGATTTGAGGAAGTCGTTCATCAGCATCAATCATGACGCGCTCTGGAGCATCGCTCGGGTATACGGGATTCCAACACAGCTCGCAACATTCCAAAAATCTCTACCTCTGGCCCTGGATCAAATGGGATGAAATCGAATCGAATAAAAGATCTTCTCAACAGCTTATGGGCTTCGACTTTGCCGACAACATCGGCCTGGCTTTGGGTGATGATGGAATATAACAGAATATACCAGCAGCCTTGGAACAGGAAGCAGCCAAGTTGCGTCTGAATAACAAAAATGGACTGAAAATGATAACGGATGTGGTTAGGATACTGAGCTGCAAATGGACCTGTTGTGGCTGGAGGACATCATCATGAGGAGGCAAAAAACACTTCACCTACTGAACTTAGGGAGTCTCCTAACTAATGCCGTCAACACAGAACGTGGCATCAACTGCCACTTTGTGAAGGCGCCTGCAACCTTTCAACGACTCCACGTCCCATATGATCCTAGAACACCATCAGCTTAGGGACAGAAGGTTCACCTTCTCAGTACTGTACCACTGTGAACCTAGAAAGCATCAGTGAAGGTGACTCGGTGCCTAAATGTGTTTCAGAAGCTGCCTGTAGTGTATAATTAGAATCAGCTACCAGAACCAGAGTCACAAATGAAGAGGAGCCCAGGCGAAGCTCTACCCAGTTCTCAGCATCATCACCATCGCTACAGAATGGAGGATGAAGTTTGCAGGACATGTGTAACGCATGCCTTAAGGACATTTCCACACACACAGTGCTGCCTCACAGCATCTCTCAGGATAGCAATGGCCACTGAGCAGTCGTGGGGCGACGCCGAAACAGCTGCTATGAACCGAACTCAAAGGTGCACCAGTGCTGATCGATTATGAAATCATGGTTCTAATTCTCATTCATTATCATTTTGTAACACGGGGATTTGTTTTCAAATAACTGGGAAGAAATAATATTTGAATTATTAATAATTCATGAAGAATTTCAATCGCTGCAGTCCAGATGTATGCATGCGTGAATGCTGTGAGTGTAACGTTAATTATTATATTATTTAGTCTTATGTAATGCTTGATAACGATAGCGCAGTTGAATTGATAGAGTTTCATTACTTGCTGATACCAGCGATATTACAGTACGATTTTATCAAAAGAAACATTTTTGTCTCAAACTCTGATTGCGCATGAGTGTGAGCACGAGTTGTCGGAGGCAGAACCCCAAACCCCATCCTGTCCTCCATCACAGGGGACCGTGGCTGGGTCGCTGGCTATAAACAGATGCTTAAAGGATGAGGCAGAGGGGCCAGATGTTGGTCTGACCTCTGGTTCTCAGGACCTGCCGACAGCCAGCGATGGCACAAGACTTGGCAGCTGCCAGCGATCCAGTCAGAGACACGAGAATGATGGGCGTCGAGAAATTTTCTTCCACTTCCTCGTTCTGTTTGTCCATCGAGAGTGGAGATCAGAAATGCTGACGCTGGTCGGAGACGTGGATTTCGGCACAAAACCGTCGCCGGAAGCCATCGTGTCAAAGCTTAGTTCGGGGAAAAAACAAGAACAATCTGCCATTTCACATCGCACTCAAGTCTAACAGCTGTTTGGTGACTGGATGCAGATGCAAATCCTAAGAGAACTACACGTCATGTTGCTTACAGGTATTAGACATTAAAACCTCTCAGGCCACACTATCCGGCTGTACATTGTTTAGTTTTTTTTAATGAAATGATGTGATCAGAAGGTTGTTATTTCAAATCACCATCTCTGGATTAAAATGATTCAAGTGTAATAAACACACACGAGTTGTAGAAAAGAAAAAAAAACAACAAAGTGCTTCTAACACAGAGCGAGAGAGAGAGAGAGAGAGACGCGTTCTGATTAGGTCACGTCTCTCGCATGTATAACGCGTGTCTTCTTGTATCTCTTCATCTCGTTACGCCGTCCAAATCAGCATTCCTTCCCCTTTTAATTTGGCATGTAAAATCCCTGGCATTTTGACTGTGCGCATCTTGGCTCTTAACACCCCAGTCAAAACTGTCTTTGTGCAAGAAGCGAGGCCTGTGGCGGTTTCCGTGGTGATGGATGAATTTGGAGATGTGTGTGAGTCTGTGTGTGTGTGTGTGTGTGTGTGTGTGTGTGTGTGTGTGTGAGAGAGAGAGAGAGAGAGAGGCCGGGAGTGGTGCATGGTGACAAGACTGCCTCTCGCACCGTGAAGTGCAGCGTGGGCTCTGCGGCAGAGCAACCGGTCATCTGCCAACAGATCAGTCTGAGACTCTCCTCCCTCCCTCTCTCCCTCTCTCTCCCTCTCTCTCTCTCCCTCTCTCCCTCCCTCTCTCTCTCTCTCTCTCTCTCCCTCTCTCTCTCTCTCTCCCTCTCTCTCTCTCCCTCTCTCCCTCCCTCTCTCTCTCTCTCTCTCTCTCCCTCTCTCTCTCTCTCTCTCTCTCTCCCTCTCTATCTCTCTCTCTCTCTCTCTCTATATCTATATAATAT